>JAPKLW010004162.1:0-30046 GCA_026898455.1 Plectranthus barbatus
TGATTGGCATAGCTCCTATTCATAGCCGTCTTTGTCAGAACGGATCTTTTAGTTCAACTTTGAAACCTTCTTTGTGTTTGTTGAATGTTCTTTTCTCTAATTTGTGGGGTTTCCTTGTGATATGGATCTTTATGATTTACGACTTTCTTTTGTCTTGATTGCTGTTGAGTGTTTGCTGACAGTTGATATTCTACTGACATCTCAACAGTCTTGCTGAGATCTCGCAACATGCTTGCGCTATTCTTTCAGCATTCTTTCGAGCGTGTCCATTATTCATTCGTGTTTGCTAGCCTTTACCAGCGTCTCCAACAATCTTCAGGTATGTTGATTCCTTCAGCATTCTTCGATTCTTTTTTTCTAGTTCTATTACAACTCGGGTATATGTATCTTATACAGGACTTTTACATTTCGACTCGATACTAAATTTCTAGAAACTAGATCGACTTGAGCTTTGGTGCACCAAAACTAATAAAAATACAATGAAAAACAAGGGTTTATAATATTTCTAACAATATTCCATTAAAGCCTCAAATCTTAGCTTTAATGCTAACTGATCACGGCAAAGCTGATTACTGAGTTTACAAAGTATTCTTATCATATCTATTCTAAGCATATCAACTCCCTTAGACTCATTATGGTTCCTAAATGTTCCCCCTCAAAATATCAAGGTTTTTCTCGATTATATATTCTTGCTTCAAGTAAATGGCTTTTAAAATCATTTATCAGATAAACGTATAGCACATTCACACATAATTATCAAGCAACATGCAGGAACATATCACACACATCCAACAATCAACGCAGTTTGCTGATTACATTGAATGTGTAATTTCAGCTAAAACAATTAATTCAGCATTGGACAATGAGATGTTGTCTTCAACTTGGGTTAGTTTCCATTAAAAGGATCTAGCCATGAGGTACAGGAATCACACACCCAAACTAAAAAAATGTACTATTTTAACGCTAGAAGACTTATAAGGTTAGAAGAGTTACTTCTTGGTCGTCGAAGAGTCTGAATCAACAATATTTTTGGCACTTGAGGAGCCGGCCGTGGTTTTCTTCACATTCCTGAGGGTTTGAGTGTTACCTTCATGAAGTTGTCCATTACAGCTTCTCTCTCTTTTCTTCAGATTCTTTCTATCTCCTCGATCTTTCTTCGTTCCTCTTTTTCTTCTTCTTCTTGTTGCCTTCTCAAGTCTTCTTCTATTTTTCTTCTTTCTTCGAGGCATCAAATTCTTTCTTCTTGTTCCTTCAGTCATTTTGATTCTTCTACAAATCTCTTCTCTTCCCCCTCTTTGATCCCAACAAAAAGACCGGTGGAAAAGGTCTCAAAGTTGTCCTGTAGCGTGGTGTGAAGTTCCTCATTTGCCTCGATCACTTGGTTTCTTAGTTCAGCTTGCACGAGCGACACTATTTGCTCCCCAATGCTTCTTCCTACCATCGTTTGGATGAATTGTTGGAGGTCCCTCTGATAAGTACTGGAGCTTAGGGGCTCAATTGTCAGGACTGGGTGTTCCTCTGATAGCACGATTTGATTCTGGGAGGTAGGTATTGTGGCAGTGGTAGGTGCTTGAGATGAAGTGGGAGGTGGATCAGCATCTGCTGCTGTGACAGGTTCATTCTCCTGAACTCTTTCTTCTTCAGTGGGAACTGGAGAAGGAGGCATAAATTTGTCCATCCTGTATGGGATATTAGCTAATTTATTAAGTATGCGCTCCTTAAATTCCAATATCTTCCTCCGATCCTGTTCTCTCTTACGTGCAACTTCCTCTTCTGCTAACTTTGTCTGCAGCTCAGCAGCTGCGACCATCTGTCTCCTTGTTGCTGGGATTTGAAGTGATGTGTGAATGGTGGCGAGTCTTCAACAACGTACTCAGATGGTTGCAATGAGCGATCTCCTGTGAGTGCTCTGTGTGCCTTAATCTTCAGCAATTTGGTAGCGACTTGATTTTCCGTGTACTTGATAAGCTCATATTATTACTCACTTATCCGTATTTTTCTCCATTGTTTCAAGTGCTTTATATTATGTTTTTAGTCATTTTTGTGCATGAGTCTATTTTGGGGAGTGTTATGCCTTCGATGGATGATTTTTGTAGGTTTTAGGCCGAATTCATTGGAAACCCGTACCAAAAGCAGATGATGTTCAAAGGAAGAGTCACGAATTCTTCCACACATGGAATCCGAGCTAATGGAGCATGGATAGAGAAATATCTTTGAATTAGCTTTCCAACGCAACTATAATCGGGTAAGTCGGAGTTTGGGAGCAAAAGTTATGGCCAAAACCGTGAGATTGCGCAGAAAGGGATCGACACATGCATTTCTGTCGATTGAAATTCTCCCTGTCGATCGAGACAGAGGTCAAAGTTGCAGAACCGACACAAATTCAGCCCAAATTTTGAATTGAAGGCTGTGTTGATCGATAGGATTTCTATTGATCGAGACAGAGGTCCGATAGGGCTGTTTTGGCCTGTTTTGACGGTTTTTGCTATTTTAATCCAATACCTGATTAGGTCTTTCTTCCCCCTTTATAAATACTCTACCTTATGCACGAAATTAGGTCTTCCTTTATGCATTATTACACTTAGAATAATTGACCTTTGGAGTTTTTCAAGACATTGAAGGTTCCTCTTCATTTGTAAGTTCATTAATAACATGTTTACTTTATTTCTAGTCATGTTTTGTGGCTAGAACCCTAAACAGGTTCTAGGGTTATGATTTCTTTTCTGATGTTTGTTAATTGATATCAGCTCTCTAAGCATAGATTAATTCTCTGATTTAATTTTATAATCTAGATTAAAAGAAGGACCGAGAGGTGAATTGAGATCTAGGTTTATAGTTAATAATTGATGGATCGAGAGATGAAAATTGTTAACAGGAAGAGAGATTTAAATATGCTTGTTTTCTTTCCAACCAAGAAGAAACCTACATAGGAATAATTAGATAATTATGAGATTGATTAATTTGGTGTTCTTGAGACCGAGAGGAGATAGTCACTAATTAATAATCTAGGATTTAATTGCCCAACCAAGGAATTTAATCCACAAAAATCTATGTTTTCCCCATTGCTGAGTTGATTGATATTTTCATGTTGATGATTAGATAATCTGCATTAGGATCTGTGCTTTTTTTTAATTGCTTTTAAAACCTTTATTTTCTGCATTGTTCTCTTTAATTTACAAAACAAAATCCCTTTTTCCGAATTCCTCAAACTTCTATGTTCTAAGAATTGTGGCTAGTACTTTGGATAGTTCGTTGCACAGTCCCTATGGGATCGACCACCTTAGGGTGTAAAAATTTATTTGCTTAACCGCTAAATTACAGTTATCAGTACTGCCTTTTGGATGTCTGATCCATCCAATCATCTGCCCATTCCTCTTCACTTCGCAGTAGTTGAGACCATCTTTGCCATCATTATTACGCGGTCTTCGTAATGTAGTTTGTGGGTGGCGTAGTCGAAAAATCTCCACCTCTGGAACTCTGGTTTCAGCCATTCAAGATCAGAAGACCCGTCCATTAATTCCATAGGATATGTGTTCTCGAACTCGGCAATAACTTGAGCTTCAATAAAGACACAAATGTCTTTTGCTCACGTGATGAGATCATCATTTTTCTCGTCCATCACAGTGATAGGAGGACACCACTTAGCAATCCTTTTTGCTTTGAATTTCCTGTCAGGTGGACCTTCCATGGGCACTCTTAACGTTTCTCCTCTAAAGAGAGATTCATCATCTGCAAGCATCAGACTCCCCGTGGCATTCCCTGTGTTTCCTGCGTTCACCTTATCATCAGTACTAGGGATGACACTGAATGATATACCTGATTCTTCGAGAGAGGTTGGGATTGGAATGCACATCTGCCAGAGTGACTCAATGGTGTTTTCAAGCACGGAGGTAGTATCCGCTTCTGAATTCCATCCTGGAACGATAGATGGATCCATTCCTAAGGCGTGGAGATACTGCTCGTTTTGTGCTCGCACGTTCGCAGTAAGGTTGGCCTTTAATCTTGCTCGGGTTTTAGCATCCAAAGATGTAGTGGCTTCTTCATCTGTTGTTGTCTTCTCAGCAACGCTATTGTTAGCATCTAATTTCTCTGTTGTGGGATTTGATTGCTGATCAGTTATCTGTACATCTACCTCGGGGTTTTTTGTACCCTCATTTGTCATCATCTCAAGTTCAACATTCTCCTCTTCTACTGCCTTGTCTTCCTTGTCTTGAGCATGGATTTAGTTTTCTTCGTGCGCCAAATCGCTTTCTCCAAAAATTGTAACAATCTGGCTCTCTTCGTGCACAACCAGTTGTTCATCCTCAATTCCCTTTTCAACTACAGAACTGTTTCCTTCTTGCACAACAGTCTGTGAAACAACTTTTTCAACAGTAACATCAGCACCTTCACTTCCCCCTTGCGCAATGACGGGCTGAATAGTCATAGTGGCAGAACTCCTTTCTCCTTCCATAGGAGTCTGCTGATTCATCGATTCCTCGATTTTCCTTGGCACAACTTCTTGTGAATCCATAAATGCTCATTTCCTTTGCCATTTGTCAAACTCTGCATCTGACATGACATCTAGATTCACAACCCTTTCTTCAGCAATCTTAGTGATGCGTCCAGGTTACTCACCGGCTTGTGATAAGCTCATTATTTTACTCACTTATCTATATTATTTTCTACTATTCTATGTAGTTTTATTGAGTTTATATATATATATATATATATATATATATATATTATGCATGAGTCTATATTGGGTGGTATTATGAGTGCTTTGGTGTGTTTCTACAGGTTATAGGCCTAATTCACTGGAAAATCGTTCCGAAAGCAGTGATGGGTAAGAGTAGCAGTGAAGAGTTCTTCCACACGAGGAATTTGGTCAATATGCGCATGGCAATGGATAAAGCTTCGATTTATCTTTCCAATGCAACTGGAATTGGGTCAATCAGAGTTCGGGAGAGGAAGTTATGGCCAAAACCGTGAGACCGCGCAGAAGGGGCGAGACAAGACCACATCGATCGACGTGGAATCCACATCGATCGACGTGGACATTTCACATCAATTGATGTGAAAGCCACATCGATTGACGCGAGTTTGCTGGCACGAAAGTTTGATTAAACTTGAATTATATCATATCTTCAGCCCTAGATTTGATATGATACACATCCACCTCTATAAATAGCCTAGTAAATTTGACTTTTTCATAAACCCTTTCATATTTTTCACACCCATCATCATATTTTCATTCTGCAATTAAGTTTTTAGATTTTTTAGAGTTGGGAAACATGAAACCCTTTTATTTTATTGTAAGTTCTTTACTTTTATGCAATTTAATACGATGAGTGGCTAGAAACCCTAGAGGGTTCTAGGGTTTGATATTATTATAGATGCATGTTTAGGATTAATTAATTAGGTTCATGATTCCTGTGTTTATTTTATAATTGTAGATTAATTCAAGGACCGAAAGGTGACGATTATTTTAGATGTCTAGCTATTGATAGAAGAACCGAAAGGTGAATATTAATAGTGAGATTAGGAATGGATGATATACTCTATATTGTCCAATGAGATGTATTAGACTATAGGAATTGAACTGATTTGCTTATCAGATTGACTAATTTGGTGTTATTGAGACTGAAAGGAGATAGTCACTAATTAGTAATCTAAGTTATATTTGCCCAACCAAGGAAATGTATCATAATTGTTGTATTCCACCTGTTAAATTAATTGGTTCTTACTTGTTATCCATAATAAGATTTCTTCCCTAGAATCTGTGTTCCTTTAAATTTGATTTGAAAACATCTTTAATTTTCAGTATTGTCATCTTTATTTTCTAAATCAAAACCCTGATTTTCTGTTTTCTCAAACAATGAATCTTAGGATCATAGTTAGTACATAGGATAATTTCGTTATACAATTCCCCTGGATTCGATTACCTTAGGGTTCTTTATAAATTTATTTACCACTGTTGCTATAATTTATCTGTAGATTTTACAGTGATCAAATTGGCTCCGTTGCTGGGGAGTTGTTAGATTTTATCTTGTTACTAGTTCGTTCTAGTATTTGCTGGATTGAGTTTTATTTTTCTGTACGTGTGCGTGTGTGAGTTTTCATTTCTGTACTCGGTGTCGATCGATGCATACACGCGTTGATCAACGTCGATCACATTCGTGCGTCGATCGACACATATCTTGCTTCGATCGACGCCATCTACTCTCTTGCGTCGATCGACGTAGCCCTACGTCAATTGACGCTACACTGATACCTTTCTTCATTTCAGGTGGTGCATGAACACGCGAGCCAAAGGTAAAAAACTTGAGGCTTTTGTCCCTGAAATTAAAGCAACCTGTAGGAAAATCAAAAAGAAAAGAAAAGACAAACAACGAGAGATCGCAGAGAATCCTAAAGCACCTCTGCAAAATATGACTCCCGAGAAGCAGAGGCAATTTGTGAATGAAGTACAGCAGCTGAGAGCACAAATACAAGCAGCCCAGGCTACTAAGGCAGAACAAGCTGCAAGACTGGCAAAGTTGAACAACAGGCAGATTGTCGTTCCGCAAAGGTCCATCTTGGATCGATTTCTTCCACAGCAAGCGGACACAGGATTTAGAGTTGGCATCGATTCCAACAAATTTGAGCTGCGCATAGGCCTTATTCGGATGGTGCAGCAAAACCAGTTTGCGGGGAGAGCTGTCGAAGATCCATATGCCCACCTCAATCAGTTCATTGAGGTGTGTGACACTGTGAAGCAAAACGGAGTAACCCAAGATGTAATCAGAATGAGATTGTTCTCGTTCTCACTCAAAGACAAGGCACGGTCTTGGTTTGCTGGATTGGATAAGAGTTTGATAGGGACATGGGGGAGCTTCGATCAGAATTCCTCACCAACTACTTCCCGCCGAGCCTGCTGCTGAAGAGGAAAGCTGCTTTCACCCACTTTAAACAGATGTATGATGAATCACTACATGAGGCCTGGAAGAGGTACAAGGAGCTCTTGCGGCTCTGTCCTGGGCATAGGATTGATTTAGAGATGCAGGTTTGTCATTTCTACGAAGGGCTGACTTCACACATGAAGGAGTTGGTTGATGCATCTGTTGGTGGAATCCTAATGAAGAAGAGTGGAGCCGAGGGAATGAGACTCCTGGAAGATATGGCTCTGAATAGCCATCAGTGGCCGACCGAGAGGCAGCTACCATTCAAAGAAGTCAAGACAAATCCAGAATTCGAAGTGGTTGCTGAAGTGAAAAAGCTCCGAGAAGACATTGCAAAATTGGAAGCAGCAAAAGCCACAACTACCGTTGCAGCAGAGCCAAGCATGGCCATAGTACCCGTGGATGCTGACTACATCAACCGGGGAGCGAGCAATTCATCTGGAGCTGCTAGAGCAGAGGTGAACTATATTGGAGGTGGTTATCAGAATAACTACCGAGGAGGAAATCAGGGTATCATTATAACCATGGGAGAACTCACCCTGGTTTTGCATATTCTAATCCCTCTGCAGCAGAGCACCCCCCACCCGGTTTTGATGTAGGTACTGGAGGACAGATTGTGGAAAGAAAGAAGTCTGTGCTGGAGGAGACGCTCGAGAAATTCATCAAGAGCTCTGATAATCGGTTTGGAAAAGTAGAAACCGAGGTGAAGGGGATGGCCAACCACATACAACTGATGACAAAACATCTTCAGATGTTGGACACCCAACTGAGCCAAATTGCCACTACTCTCAGCAATCAGCATAAGTCGGGATAGTTTCCAAGTACAACCGAGATGAATCTGACAAAGAAAAAGTCAGTACACGTCATTACTCTGAGGTGTGGGACGAGCTACAAGAACCCTGAGATGGTTGTGAACGAATTTGGAGGCGAGAAGGAGCAAAATTGCGTAGAAGATGGAGCCACGTTGATCGAGGAAGAGGAAATGGAGAGCTCGAAGAAGAAGATGTCGACCGACAGGGCCACGTTGATCGACGCACCCTACATCAATCGTTGCGCACACAAAGCTACGTTGATCGAAGTAACCCTACATCAATCGACGCCAAAGCCCAGTCCCGGCAAAAATCCGAGGCAGTAGACTGAAGACCAATCCCCTCCTTTGCCGTTCCCACAGCGGTTCGCGAAGCAGAAGGAGGACTCAAAGTTCTCCAGATTTATGGAGAATCTGAAGAAGGTCAGCATCAACATTCCGCTGATCGAAGCACTGAAGGAGATCCCGGGGTACATGAAGTACCTCCGGCAATTGATGAGTGGAAATAAGCAATTCGTGGAGAATGAGATAGTGAAAATCCACGAGCAGTGTAGCCTGCTACTTCAAAAGTAGGTGCCCATCAAGAGAAGCAATCCTGGATGCTTTTCTATTTCGGTTGAGATTAGGGGACACACGTTCGAGAGAGTACTATGTGATACTGGGCCAGTATCAACCTGATGTCGTACTCCATCTACAAGCGTCTCAACATCGGAGAGATGAGGCCCACAACGATCACCCTACAGATGGCGGACCGGTCTGTATCCCGCCCGAAAGGTATACTAGAGGATGTGCGCATTCCTCACCAACTACTTCCCGCCGAGCCTGCTGCTGAAGAGGAAAGCTGCTATCACCCACTTTAAACAGATGTATGATGAATCACTACATGAGGCCTGGAAGAGGTACAAGGTGCTCTTGCGGCTCTATCCTGGGCATGGGATTGATTTAGAGATGAAAGTCTGCCTTTTCTACGAAGGGCTGACTCCACACATGAAGGAGTTGGTTGATGCATCTGCTGGGGGAATCCTAATGAAGAAGAGTGGAGCCGAGGGAATGAGACTCCTGGCAGATATGGCTCTAAATAGCCATCAGTGGCCGACCGAGAGGTAGCTACCAGTCAAAGCAATCGAGACAAAGCCATAATTCGACGTGGTTGCCGAAGTGAAAAAGCTCCAGGAAGACATTGCAAAATTGGAAGCAACAAAAGCCACAGCTACCGCTACAGCAGAGCCAAACATGGCCATAGTACCCGTGGAGGCTGACTACATCAATCGGGGGGGGGGGGTGAGCAGTTCATCTGGAGCTGCTGGAGCAGAAGTAAACTATATTGGAGGTGGTTATCAGAATAACTACCGAGAAGGCAATCAGGGGTATCATTACAACCATGAGAGAACTCACCCTGGTTTTGCATATTCTAACCCCTCTGCAGCAGAGCACCCTCCACCCGGTTTTGATGTAGGTACTGGAGGAGAGATTGTGGAAAGAAAGAAGTCTGTGCTGGAGGAGACGCTCGAGAAATTCATCAAGAGCTCTGATAATCAGTTTGGGAAAGTAGAAACCGAAGTGAAGGGGATGGCCAACCACATGCAGCTGATGACGAAACATCTTCAGACGTTGGACACCCAACTAAGCCAAATCGCCACTACTCTCAGCAATCAGCATAAGCCAAGACAGTTTCCAAGTACAACAGAGGTGAACCCGACAACGAAAAAGTCAGTGAATGCCATTACTCTGAGATCTGGGATGAGCTACAAGAGTCCCGAGATGTTTATGAACGATTTTGGAGGTGAAAAGGAGCAAAATTGCACAGGAGAGGGATCTACATCGATCGACGCACCTCCTGCATCGATCGACGCCGATGATAGAGCCACGTCGATTGACGCAACCCTGCATCGATCGACGCCAAAGCCTAGTCCAGGCGAAAGCTAAGGCAGTCTGAAGATCAACCCCCTCCTATGCCATTCCCATAGCGGTTCACGAAGCAGAAAGAGGACACGAAGTTCTCCAGATTTGTGGAGAATCTGAAGAAGGTCAGCATCAACATCCCGCTGATCGAAGCACTAAAGGAGATCCCGGGGTACATGAAGTACCTCCAAAAATTGATGAGTGGGAAGAAGCAATTCGTGGAGAACGAGACAGCGAAGATCCATGAGCAGTGCAACCTGCTACAGCAAAAGCAGGTGCCCATCAAGAGAAGCGATCCTGGATGCTTCTCTATTCTGGTTGAGATTGGGGGACACACGTTCGAGAGAGTACTATGTGATACTGGGGCTAGTATTAACCTGATGACGTACTCCATCTACAAGCATCTCAACATCGGAGAGATGAGGCCCACGACGATCACCTTGTAGATGGTGGACCGGTTTGTGTCCCGCCCGAAAGGTATACTAGAGGATGTGCTCATTTGCGTGGGCCATCTCATTTTTCCTGCAGATTTTGTGGTGCACGAGATGAAGGAGGATGAGAACATGCCCATTATCTTAGGGCGTGAGTTTCTCAACACCAGCGCCGCTCTCATTGACTGTCGAAGCGGCGAGATCACACTCCGGACAAATGACGAGAAGATCACCTTTGTGATTGACAAAAGCAAGAAGAAGGAGGAGTGTAATCGAATCTCCACTACTGAAGAAGGGGATGAATCTGAGGAGGAGGAAGCAGTTGCCATTGAGTGGGAGCGAGGAAATGGAGGGGTGAAAGTGTCAACTGCGCCGCCTTTTTCTGCGCTCACCACCATTGTCAATGACCGGAAGGTTTACATGGTGGATGCTAAAGGTCGTCGAGTCTAGACCCGACCTCCCTGGCGGTGATTTGAGGTATCATCGAGATGCGACGTTAAATCAAGCACTTGTTGGGAGGTAACCCAACCTTTTACATGTTTCCCTTTTCAATTTTCATTTTTATTTCGAATTTCTATTATTCTTGCGTTAACAGTTGTTCTGCAGTTAAAAAAAATAAAAAATTTTGGAGTACAGCTCGGCATCGATCGACGCTGCCTGGCGTCGATTGACGCCGAGCAACCCGGCATGATACACTTTGATCCAAGAAGGATCGAGAAGAAGGCTTCACGTCGATCGACACAACCCTGCATCGATTGACGCAAAGTGCCAACAACCACTATTTCACATCGTGCGATGTTCGAAGACTCCGGGGGGATAAAAAATTGATGTCTGAGATCAACTACCAGGTATCGTCCCTCTTTTGTCTAATTTTCAAACTTATTCCACTCCCCGAGTTGGAAATAAGTTTGGGGGGATGTGGACAAGAGATGGAACGTTCTATCTTTTATTTATTCTGCTTTCCGTCTTTAGTTTTTTTAAGTTTTATGCTATTTTGTAGGGGAAAATTTTGAGTTTTGATATAACCCGAATGAGATTGTGAGATTAGAATTGATTGAGGGTTGAGTTTGAATTGATTGTTATTGTGGTTAGATGCCTATGAATGTAGAATACGGCATGACAGGATTGATTTGACACTTACACTTGCATGCCGATTGAGCTGATTTGAAATTGACTGTGGAAGAAAATTTTAAACCCTTGTGTGAGATTATGAGCCTAATTTCATTTGATGTGTGATTCACACGTGTGTTTTTATTTCTCTAGAAGTTGCCTATTTTCTGTGTTGAGACTGCATAGTGTGCAGAAGTTTAAGAAATGTCTTAGGCCATCTTTGATAGCCCAATTCCCTAAACACTGTCCCTTCACATTAAATTTTCCCTAGTTAGCCACTTTTGAGCCTATACAAAATTTTTTCTTTCCTTTTCTACGAGATTAAGAAGAAGTATTGGTTTCTCTCATGTCTTGAGTTGTGGTATATGGGGTGGAATGATTGTGAGATGGAGATAAGAAAATATAAATTAGTGGTGAAAAGATGTGTGAAAAAGAAGCTCAAAGAAATAATTAGAATTCTCATAAGCTCTTCGAAAAGAAAAGAATACAAAATTATCAAAAAGAGCATAAGACATTCAAAATGAGCTAGAGAAAAAAAATGAGTTGTTGAAAATATTAGGAGAAGGTTGGATGATGAATAGATGGTGGTTCTAGTTTGTTGAGTGGACGAACTCAATTTAATTTAGTCACTTGGCCAAAATTTCCCTACCCTTCACAAAAAGCTACATTACAACCTAATGAAAGTCCTTTTTTATTCTAGACTTGTGTGCACATTCTAGCAGTGGAGATAGTAGAAAAATTGCAAGCCTATGGTAGAAATTTCTTCATACATGTTGTTGAGTGCTTTCATCTATACCTTAAACACTTGAGAGTTGAGCGATACACTTCCTGTGAGTTCTTCCTCAATTGATGGATTATCTGTCTCTTTCAAATTGCTTGTGTGTAGTGGATTTTTGATTCTTGACTGTGATGAATCTTGTGAGGTATTGCACTTTAATCGCATGATCTTTTGATTTCTTTCTTGCCTATTGATTGAGGACAATCAAACGTTCAAGTTTGGGGGGTTTGATACGCTCATTATTTTACTCATTTATCTATATTATTTTCTACTATTCTATGTAGTTTTAATGAGTTTATATATATATTTTATGCATGAGTCTATATTGTGTGGTATTATGTGTGCTTTGGTGTGTTTCTACAGGTTATAGGCCTAATTCACTGGAAAATCGTTCCGAAAGCAGTGATGTGTAAGAGTAGCAGTGAAGAGCACTTCCACACGAGGAATTTGGGCTATTGGCGCATGGAAATGGATAGAGCTTCGAGTTAGCTTTCCAACGCAACTGGAATCGGGTCAATCGGAGTTCGGGAGAGGAAGTTATGGCCAAAACTGTGAGACCGCACAGAAGGGGCGAGACAAGACCACATCGATCGACTTGGACATATCACATCGATCGACACGAGTCTGCTGGCGCAACAATCCGATTAAACTCGAATTATATCATATCTTTAGCCCTAGATTTGATAGGATACACATCCACCTCTATAAATAACCTATTAAATTCAATTTTTTTAGATTCCAGCTGAGTGATGTCAACTAAGCTTTCATATTCTTTGAACAAATCATCCTGGGCAGGGTTCTTCTTCATCAGAAACCGGTTCTTCGGGGTTGACATTGCTTTTCCCTCTTGGAATAAGAGGTTCCCTGAAGTTCTTTGGCAGCTATTGTTTCTTTGTTGGCGGTATGTAGTCGGAGTGTAGCAAATCTTCACTGCGGAAGCGCTTTCCTTCGGGTATGATGACCTCAAGAAAATTACTGATCTTGAGTCCGAACCCCACATCATGTGTGAACGTATGGTTTGTTTTGATGTTCTTGATGGATTCTACAACTTGATGGATTTATATACTGAAATCATTATGATTGGTATATTATGTACAAGGTCGATTGGTTAATACACTGGGAATCATAAATGTTGTATGTTCATGTCCTGTCTGAATTAACAAACATGTGTTGCAAACGCAATTATCCTCTTATCTCGTCGATAGGGAGATCGTACGGTGTGTAGTAGATCACGGAAGATCGTATGGATCGTTTGACCTAGCGAGATATAAATGGTTATCACAGCTGAGACAGTTCCGGGATAAACTGTCGGTGTAGGCTGCAGCATACGCGGTAATAAGCATCTTATCTTGGATAGCTTGGTATGCTGGTGTGGGGCACACATTGATAAGGACCTAAGTCGAGATCGATTCTTTTATCTGACATTAAAAGAATCTAGATCTCTATGGCTTGATAAGATCCTAAGCCTATATATAGGTACAAAAGTATATGCAGATTGTGTATTACTTTGAGTTGCAGTGAAAGGCTCTGGTTGAGCTAGTATATCTGTATCTTGGGTAATAGCAATTTGTGTATGACTGTCTGGTACGGGAACTAGGTAACCACATCCAATATAGGATGGTGACATTCCCTGAGCAGCTCAAAAGGTTCGTTATGTTAAAGTCATGCAGGCTGATTAAGTTCAAGCATACGTGAAAAGGTTTGAGTGGATTGACTCAGGAATATAAGATGTTAATTAATTAAATAGCTTGTCAGAGCTTAAATTAATTAACGAATGTCTGTAACCTTAAATATGGGGATATACCAAAGTTGCAGTGGCTGAATGATAGTGGCGTCATCAAAGTGACAAAGCAAGTCAAGGTGCCGTTCCGAATAGGGAAGTATGAAGATGAAGTTTTGTGTGATGTGATCCCCATGCAGGCAAGCCACATACTTTTGGGGCGTCCGTGGCAGTTCGATAGGCGTGTGAAGCATGATGGCTTTACGAACAAGTATTCCTTCGACAACAAGCAAAAAAAAGTTCTCACTTGTTCCTCTGACCCCTAAACAAGTCTATGAGGATCAAGTCCAGTTGCAGAAGGAGTCGGGCCAAGAGGTACAGCCACGAGAACATAAGGAGAAAGGGGTGGTGCAACAATCTTTTCTAGCTAGGGTTGGGGATCTGAAGTGGGCGGTTCAGGAGGAGAAAGCAATGGTGTTACTGATCTACAAGGAGAATATGATTTTAACTAACATTCCTGATTCTCTACCCCTTTCTATTTCCTCTCTTTTGCAGGAGTTTATGGATGTCTTTCCGGATGATACCCCAGTTGGGCTGCCACCCATTCGTGGGATTGAGCATCATATAGATTTCGTGCCGGGAGCAACCCTTCCAAATAGACCAGCTTACCGAACCAGCCCGGAGGAGACGAAGGAGTTAGAGAGGTAGATTGGAGAGTTGCTGGCCAAAGGGCACGTGAGGGAGAGTTTGAGTCCTTGTGCAGTTCCAGTTTTGCTAGTGCCCAAAAAGGACACGACCATGAGGATGTGCTGCGATTGCCGAGCTATCAACAACAGTACGATTAAGTATCGCCATCCTATCCCTCGTTTAGATGATATGTTAGATGAATTACATGGTGCTTGTGTGTTTTCTAAGATAGATCTGCGAAGTGGTTATCATCAGATTAGGATTAAGGAGGGAGATGAGTGGAAAACTGCTTTTAAAAGCAAACTTGGGTCGTATGAGTGGTTAGTCATGCCTTTCGGGTTAACCAATGCTCCTAGTACTTTTATGCGTCTTATGAACCATGTTTTGAGAGCTTTCATTGGCAGATTTGTTGTGGTTTATTTTGATGACATTCTGATTTATAGTAGGAGTTATGATGATCACTTTGAGCATTTGAAGGCTGTTTTGGATGTACTTCGTAGGGAGAGACTGTTTGCTAACATGAAGAAGTGCATCTTTTGCACGGATAAGTTGGTGTTTCTTGGTTTTGTTGTTAGTGCAGACGGAGTACAGGTGGATGAAGAAAAGATTCGAGCAATCAAGGAGTGGCCGCAGCCTAAGAATGTTGGCGATGTTCACAGCTTTCACGGATTTGCCAACTTTTATAGGCGTTTTGTACCTCATTTCAGCAGCATTGCAGCCCCATCAACTGAAGTGATTAAGAAGACTGTGGAGTTCAGATGGGGAGAAGAGCAAGAGAAGGCTTTTGAGTTGCTGAAGTACAAGTTGACCCATGCCCCGGTATTATCTCTTCCTAATTTTTCTAAGACATTTGAGATTGAATGTGATGCTTCTGGGGTTGGTATTGGTGCAATTTTGATGCAAGAGAAGAGGCCCGTAGCATACTTCAGTGAGAAGCTGAACGGTGCAACGCTGAATTATCCTACCTACGATAAGGAGCTGTACGCCTTGGTGAGAGCCTTAAAAACATGGCAGCACTATTTGTGGGCTAAGGAGTTCATCATTCACGCCAATCATGAGTCGCTGAAGCATCTGAAGGGGCAACATAAGCTGAACAAGAGGCATGCACGTTGGATGGAGTTTGTAGAGACTTTTCCTTACGTCATCAAGTACAAGCAAGGTAAGGAAAATGTGGTGGCTGATGCACTGTCTCGCAGGTATGCCTTGATCTCTACTTTAGATGCTAAGTTGCTTGGGTTTGAATGCATTAAGAGTCTGTATGCATCTGATGAGGATTTTGGTGACATTTATGCTGCATGTGAGACATCTGCTAGTGGTGAATATTTTACACATGATGGGTTTCTGTTTAGGAGAAATAAGTTGTGCATTCCTAGGTGTTCTCTACGAGAGTTATTGCTGTTAGAGTCTCATGGAGGTGGTTTAATGGGTCATTTTGGTATTGCTAAGAATTTGGCTGTGTTGCATGAGCATTTCTTTTGGCCTTGCATGAAACGTGATGTTGAAACGATCTGTGGTAGATGCATTACTTGTAAACAGGCTAAGTCTAGGTCTAGTTCCCATGGATTGTATACACCTTTACCTATTCCTACTGCACCTTGGATTAATATTTCTATGGATTTTGTGCTAGGTTTGCCACGTACTGTGCGTGGTAGTGATTCTATATTTGTTGTTGTTGATAGGTTTTCTAAGATGGCACATTTTATTCCTTGTCATAAATCTGATGATGCATCTCATGTTGCTAATTTGTTCTTTAGGGAAGTTGTGAGATTGCATGGTATTCCTAGGACAATTGTTTCTGATCGAGATTCTAAGTTCTTGAGTTACTTCTGGAAGACTTTGTGGTGTAAGTTAGGAACTAAGCTGTTGTTTTCTACTACTTGTCATCCACAAACTGATGGTCAAACTGAAGTAGTTAATATGACTTTATCTGCTTTGTTGAGAGCTGTACTTAAGAAGAATATTAAGAATTGGGAAGAATGTTTGCCTCATGTTGAGTTTGCTTATAATCGTTCAGTTCATTCTGCTACTCAGTTTTCTCCTTTTGAGATTGTGTATGAGTTTAATCCTTTGACTCCTTTAGATTTGTCTCCTTTACCTGTGCAAGAGTTTACTAACCTTGATGGGCAGAACCGAGCTGATTTTGTGAAGCAGATTCATGAGAAGGCTTGGCAGAACATTGACCGCCGTACTGAGCAGTATGTCAAGCAGGCGAATAAAGGGCGCAAGAAGATGTTGTTTGCGCCTGGCGATTGGGTTTGGCTGCATATGAGAAAGGAGAGGTTTCCTTTGCAGCGGAGATCGAAGTTGTTACCTCGAGGAGATGGTCCCTTCCAAGTGGTGGAGAAAGTGAATGATAATGCATACAAGTTGGACTTACCCGGTGAGTATGATGTTAGTGCTACATTTAATGTTGCTGATTTAAGTCCTTTTGATGTAGGTGATAGCTTGGATTTGAGGACAAATCCTCTTGAAGAGGAGGGGAATGATGGAGCCCAAGTAGCAGTTGTGAGAGACGATCCAGTCTACATTTCGAGTGGGCCGATGACTAGAGCTCGAGCAAGGACGTTGAGGGCTGGATTGAGCTTATTGATTAAAGATATATGGGCTGCCAATGTTTTCAAAGAATCGATGCTGTTGGAAGAATTAAACGAAGGCCCAAAAGTTATTAATTTAATTATGTGTAATGATTGGGCTTAGTTTAATTTATTTAGTTATTTTGGGCCAACATGTTTAGGCCTTATTTAAATTAATTTCGAATTTTATGCCTTTTAATTATTTAAAAATAGTTTCCTTATTAGTTTAGGGTTTGAGTTGCCTATATATAGGCCTTGTTATGGAACAATTTATTCAGTTTTCAGTTTAATAAAATTTGTGAGGTTTTCTCCTTCAATTCAGAAAGCTCAAATTTTCGAGTTCCTTATTCAACCATAGGAATTCGATTTCGACTAATCAATTTGACAGTCATATTCATTGGTGGTGTCTTCAATTATATCCTTCGTTGTTGGGTCAATTTGCCTCTTGGGTCGTAGAAGAATTTATTCTGGACTACGGTACTTGAGGGTTTTCGAATCCAAAGGTGTTGGGTCTTCCATATTCAGTGTTCAGTTTGCTTCCGCGTCGAGTTTGAGTCCTTTCGTTCGAGTTCCTGGGCTGCGATCTAACCCTTCCTGGCGAGGATCGTATCAACAGCGCCGACACAGCAACAGGTCGTGCACGGCGGTCGCGTGCAGCGAGGGGCACGACGGCCACGACGGTGGCGCAGCCACGCAGAAACCCTAGGGTTTCAGCGCGCGGCGTGCGCGCGACGGGCAGCTGCCACGCGGCCAACAGCCAGCCAGGCGCGGTGCGGGGGTCTCGGGACGGCGACGCGGGGAGGCTGGCACCTGCCGAGACAGCGAGCGAGGGCGGCCTGGGCGCGACGGGCGCAGTCCTGCGCACGTTCACCGGCGGCAAGCAGGTGCTCTCCGGGCGGCGGCGGCGGGACCTGGTGGTGCAGCGTGGGCTCGAGAGACGGAGGCCGGCGACAGAGGTTGGTGGGGGCGGCGCGGCCGCAACCTGCGCAAACCCTAGGGTTTGCGGGTGCGAGCCGGGGTGCGCGTCTCCTTCGCACCTCGTGCGTGTTTCCGGCGAGCCAGGGTGAGCCAATGATGGAGAAGATGGTGGACGGCGGTTCGGGCGACGGTCGGGGCAAGTCGGGGTGGCGGAATGCGAAACGGGCAATGGCTGGAGGAGGCGGTATCATGGACTGCAACCATGCACGTATGTGCCTGGCTGTTGCGCATGCCGGGAGCCCTCACGGAGGTGGCTACTCGCCGGCGGCGGCGGTTCGCCGGTGGTGGCTCGTCGGGCCAAGTTCTCGCGCGCTATTGGGCTTGCAATGTGTGCCTAGGCCTGCGATTTGGTTAACTGGCCCAGATGTCCAATTTTCTGATGTATCAAATCTTGGAGACCCAGATTCAGAAAATAAATTCAGATCACAGTCCAAGTAGTGGGTGCCCGGTCGAAGATCTGTATAATTAATTCCAACTTGTAATAGTTAGAATTATTTTTATTTTGTATCATGGGGCCACGAGGACATTTTTTATTTGTTTTATTTTCTGTCTTCGCATGATATATGTGTTTAATTTAATTGCGCAACATATAAGCATGTTGTAGATAATAGGAGCACGTTTACTGCTTTTATTTACAACTTTAATGCATGCTATGTGATTTATTTTGTGTAATTAATTATAACTATAAATTCGGGGTTCATGCTATGCATGATAGAATTTTAACAATGTTATAATTATGGCTACATAAAATAATCTATGCAATTGAACCTTATAAACTAAAAATTACTAAGCTCATAATTTAGTAAGACCTCCACAAAGCGATCCTTTATTGGAAGTGGGTAATTTATTAGGTAAACGTCTACATGTGTAGCTTACTTAATTTATTATTCATAAGTTCTAATAGATATGATTTCTTAAAATAAACATTTATTTCATGTGAGAAGTGGGAGTTCATGCGTAAACGTCTACATGTGTAGCTTGCGTATTGAATTTTCATAAGTTCTCTAGGGATTGAATTAAATGAGACAGCCTTATTATAGGGATCAGGTGTGTTCTAATAGATCCTTATATGGGAAGGTTGGCTTTGGTGGTAAGCTAGCTTAGATGTTATCCAGAATATAACTCATTTGTGATGTCCGTGCTCAGTAGGATAATATGGTCTTAAGTTAGTCTCCAATTATTAATTCCATTTGTCTAAGGAACCCGGGCATGGATTGGAATTAAAGGACTATAATTGAAAGATGTAGTATGGTTAAGTGTTTTGTTGTAAACGTCCACATGTGTGGCTTGCAATAGTAATACTTAGGCAAATTGGAGGAAACACTAATATTGTTTTATCATAAGGTTTCAATATTTAATTATTTCAATAGTTTGCGACTATGATTTAATTTCTGTTTTTTTTTAATTTATTATTTTCAGACATGTCTATTGCTCACGTTGTTAACCTCTTAATAACAAACCCTTTAACTGGTCCGCATTTTCCTGAGTGGAAGTTATGCTTCATGGAAATACTCTGCACTGCAAAACATGCCCATATACTTTACATGGACCCTCTAACTCCCAAATATTGGAACTGTACTGGTTATGAGCGAGTGTTCTATGAAAGATGGGTAACTTCTGATGAGTTTGCCCGCAGACTCATCATGAACAGTCTGTCTAGAGAATTAAAGCTCAAGTACAAGAAGTTCCGAACTGCTGTTGAGATATGGAGGGACCTTGTGAAAGTTTATGGGAAGGTGAGACGAACTGTCAATTATAATCTTGTGGAGGATGGTCTGCAAGAGGATGACTGATGGGAGTTCATTGCTTCTGCACTTTGTCTGTATGATGAGGATTATGAGAAAGTACAGAAAGAGAGGTGGACAAGTCAGTAAGCGGGTGGAAATTAACATTGTCCTGCACTCCCTGTCTGATTCTTATAATGACTTCATCAAGTACCTCGGTACCAGGCGCAAGTTTACTTTTCCTGAGTTACTGTCAGCCCTGATGCGAGAGGAATCTGACCTTAGAGCATTGGAATTTGCTCCAACTTTGTCAGCTTTTGACAAGACAGTTGCTGAAGCAAAGGAAATGCTTAAAAGGTTAGATGAAGTTGATCTAGCAGAAGATGTCATCAGGCCATGCAAACGCAAGCGAAGTGAAGTATATTGTCTAGTGCTTGGCACGAGTAGACAAGGTACGTCATGTGCATTTATAACGGAAACATGTTTAGCATCGATTTCTACCCATTCTTGGGTGGTGGATACTGGAGCTACTAACCATGTTTGTTATACTTTGCAGGGGTTCAGGCCGACAAGGCAGCTGAAGCATGATGAGATTACCATCTCAATGGGCAGCGAAGAGCGAGTCTCAGCAGTAGCCATTGGAGATCTTACTTTATGCTTTGAAAACAATGTTTTGATTTTGAGAGATGTTTTATATGTGCCAGTTTTTCGGCGGAACATAATTTCAGTTTCCAAGTTATTTAATGATGAATATTAAGTTTTTTTTTATAGTGGAGTTTCTATCATTGGTAATAACGGTGTTATCTCTCATGATAAACTGATTGACTCTCTCTATATCATTGATTGTATACATAAATCTTCCATGAATGTTGCAAACTCATCCAATAATTATAATCATTTAAAGAGAAAGTTTTCTTCCGATGAGGATCAAATATATCTCTGGCACTTGAGACTAGGTCACATCAATCTAAAGAGGATTAAAAGATTAGCATGCGATGGGCTCTTGGATTCTTTTATGGTGGTACCGCATCAAATCTGTGAATCCTGTATAGAGAGAAAGATGACGACCAGGCCTTTTAAGGCAAGTCAGTCTCTAGCAGAGAATGTGTTGGAATTGATCCACTCTGACTTATGTGGACCAATGTCCACGCAAGCTCGTGGAGGTTATGAGTACTTCGCCACATTCATTGACGATTACTCAAGATTCAGATATGTCTATTTTCTTCGCCATAAGTCTGAATGCTTTGAGAAATTCAAAGAGTTTAGGACTGAGGTAGAAAAGAAGCTAGGTAATACTATCAAGACACTACGATCAGATCATGGTGGTGAATACCTCAGTAACGAGTTCTTGCAGTACTTGTCAGATAACGTGATTACATCCCAGTGGACTGCACCAGGAACCCCTCAACAAAATGGTGTAGCGGAAAGAAGAAATAGAACTCTCTTGGAAATGGTCAGGTCGATGATGAGTTATGCAAGGTTGCCGATTTCATTTTGGGGATATGCCTTGGAGACAACGGCCTACTTGCTTAACATGGTACCGTCTAAATCAGTTCCTAAAACACCTCTGGAACTCTGGTATGGGCAAAAGCCAAGTTTGAACGGAGTGAGGGTTTGGGGTTGTCCAGCATATGTGCTGACAAAGGAACCTGATAATTTAGAAATTAGGTGTAAGCTGATGCTGTTTGTAGGATGTCCCAGACAAACGAAAGGTGGCTACTTCTATTGTCTTGAGAAATCTGCTTTGCTGTAGGCATGGTAGCGAGATACTAGTCTAACCCTAGACAGGCGCATTGGACCGCGGTAAAACACATACTCAAATACCTGAAAAGAACTAGAGACTATTGTTTTGTCTATCAGTGTGAGGAGTTGTGCCCTGTGGGTTATACTGATTCGGATTTCTAGGCAGACCGAGACGAAAAGAAGTCCACCTCTGGCTATGTGTTTACATTGGGAGGTGGGGTCATATCATGGAGGAGTGCAAAGTAGAAGTGCATTGCGGACTCCACCATGGAAGCAGAATATGTGGCAGCTTCTGAAGATTCGAAAGAAGCAGTATGGTTTCGAAACTTCCTTCTTGAGTTGGACATGATTCCTAAGCTGCCCAAGACCATCACGACATATTGTGATAATTCGGGAGCTGTGGCTAATTCAAAGGAACCATGAACTCACAGAGCAACAAAACACATTGAAAAAGGAAGTACCATATTATACGAGAAATGGTAGTAAGGGGTGATGTGCTAGTAGAGAAGATTGATACAAGAAATAATCTAGCGGATCCATTCACAAAGGCTCTGCCTCAGAAGGTCTACGAGATGCATGTACGTAAGCTTGGGCTGAGGGCAAAGCTATCCACATAGAATGTTTGATGTAATAGCTAGATTAGTTTAGACGCGTTATACTCTGGAAAGCACCTGTATAATGCTTTGAGTATAAGTGGGAGATTGATGGATTTATATACTGAAAGCATTATGATTGGTATATTATGTACAAGGTCGATTGGTTAATATACTGGGAATCATAAATGTTGCATGTTCATCTCCTGTCTGAAATAACAAACTTGTGTCGCAAACGCAATTATCCTTTTATCTCATCGATAGGGAGATCATATGGTGTGTAGTATATCACGGAAGATCGTATGGATCGTTTGACCTAGCGAGATATAAATGGTTATCACAGCTGAGACAGTTCGAGGATAAACTATCGGTGTAGGCTGCAACATACACAGTAATGAGCATCTTATCTTGGATGGCTTGGTATGCTGGTGTGAGGCACACATTGATAAGGACCTAAGTTGAGATCAATTCTTTTATCTGAAATTAAAAGAATCTAGATCTCTATGGCTTGATGAGGTCCTAAGCCTATATGAAGGTACAGAAGTATATGCAGATTGTGTATTACTTTGAGTTGCAGTGAAAGGCTCTAGTTGAGCTTGCATATCTGTATCTTGGGTAATAGCAGTTTGTGTATGACTGTCTGGTACTGGAACTAGGTAACCACATCCAGTATAGGATGGTGACATTCCCTAAGCAGCTCAAAAGGTTCGTTATGCTAAAGTCATGCAGGCTAATTAAGTTCAAGCATAAGTGAAGAGGTTTGAGTGGATTGATTCAGGAATATAAGATGTTAATTAATTAAATAGCTTGTCAGAGCTTAAATTCATTAACGAATGTCTGTAACCTTAAATGTGGGGATATACCGAGCCCATGCAACCCGTACCTCAAAACGTGGTAGCAAATAGGTAGGCCAGTATGATTCTCTGGTGGAATGAATCAATATTAATTAATTAATTATATTCTGGGTTGAATATGGGAATTAATTAATTGATAGGCCTTATTTGCTATTTGCATTCTGGTCCCTGGTCTGGCCCATGAAACTCAAGCCCAATAGAAGTCCAGTATTTTCCTATAAATAGGCCTCAGTTCCTAAGATCTCAACACACCACAAGATCATAAGTTGCACACAGCAAACCAGGTTTTGGGAGCTGTGGTGATCGACTAGATCTGAGAAACGAGGAGGAAATTCTACTTCTCAACCAGGCAAGGAATCTGAAGGGAATCTTCACCAGATATTCAGATTGAGTTGGGATACAGATCAGAAGATCAGATCATGAGGATTTTCTTTCTTCTCTCTCTCCTTGTTTTTTCGAAAATAATTATTTATTTTCATAAGATTTAATTCCTCAATATGATAGGGATTAAATCTTTGTGCGTGGGAAAAGATCTAGAGGAATCTCCGCGCACTCGTTCTTCAAGGTTTTCGCAAACCAGGTATTCTGCATAAACTTCCTTATGCATATTCAATAGGAGAATGCTAGGATTAATCATAAGCATAGCAATTTATTTTGATATTCTAATTAACGATCCTTGGCAAACGGACTTCGTGATTCAGTTCACGAATCCCTTCACAACTATGTATGTGCGGAATTTGAGGGGTTCCGCAAACAGGTACCTCTGAAGACCTTCTCGGTCGATTTTGCCGATGAGATTGTTGCAGTAGTGCTTTCTGAACAATGGCTCGTAAAGAATCTTGTCTTTCTTCACTTGGGCCGCCCTCTTCTATTGGAAATTAAGTTCACCCCGTGCTTTCCCATTGGCAATGGCCACCAAGCGATAGTAAGAGACAGATTCATCAACTGTTCTTTCTTGAAAATACCTGTGAACGTGTGTTAGAATTCTTCAGGTTCTCTGGGTATGTGTGGCTTCTGGATGATTCGGCAGGGGGACTAGCACGGTTGGATGACTCCGCCATTGGTATTTCTTCTGAAACTCAATGAGGTTTAGAATGGAAGAAATTTCAGAATCAGAAGTATTGGAAGTAATAGGGTTTATAAATCCCAAACCAATCTTCCTTTATGCGATTGCTTGCAACCGGCTTTATGCGAGCGGTTGGATATTTCTTCTGATCTGGATGAATCGACGGTTGGGCAGTTGGTGAAGGTTTTCCTTACATCCCATGATGATGGAAAGTTGTGCATGGCTGACGTGTCTTCTGTTTATTCGTCGCCGCCCTGAGCTAGAGTCTCATTTTCAATTAATATGGACTCTGCTTCTCCTCCGTCATTGGGAGAATCCCGCCTCTTGAGAGATTTGAAATGATTGTCTCTCCTTTATCTGCTGGGCAACATGCAAAGAGGCATTTGCTGAGTTGTACATCCAACAATTTAGAAAGGCCATTGCTGAGAGCTTGGACTCGGCGTTCTATCATCTGATAATCCCTTAGATTCCTGAAAACTTTAGATAACACAATTTGCTGAGAGCTTGGACTCAGCATTTAACATATATTCCGCTGGGATATTTGTATTACTTAGACCTTTTTGATTGTTTGCTGAGAGCTTGGACTCAACATTCACTCGAATCTCTTAAGGCCTTATTATTCAGTAGACAATAGGAATCTACTAAGAGCTTGGACTTAGCTGTCAATATGAGTATGCTAAGATTTCATACTTAACTATCAACGGATATCTGCTGAGAGCTTGGACTCAGCAGTTGTTGGTCCCCGAGATTGGAGTCGTCATCGTAGCAATAAGATATAAACACGAAATGCAGCAGAATAAATAGCGTTTACTTGTATTTGGATTATTCTTAACTTAGGGTTTTTGTTCAAGTTTGCTTAAGTTACTTTTAGCAGTTATACTCTAGCAACTCCGTTGCTAGGTTAAGTCGCCGTAGCACAAAATTAATAAAACAGTAATCAACAAGAACACACAAGGTTTATAGTGGTTCGATCAAATGATCTACATCCACTCCTTAGCCGAATCGCTAAGAGTTTCACTAAGAAAGTATACGGTGTACAAAGAGTTGCCTTTCCTGTAGAGCAGTCAGCCGATGTTTGATCTGTCAGCTCCACAGCTATCTTTCGATACTCCGAACCTTTCAGGTGTGGCTCCGGCTGAGTCAAGGGCGCACCTTCGTAAAACTCGCTTTTACCACATGTGGAAGTGTTTAGAGTACCTTCCGAACTGTCTTTCGTTCTCGGCTTCAGTGCCCGTTCTAATCAATTCCCTTTCGAGAAATTGACTGCTGGATACTTTCTATAATGAAAGTGATCTCAATGATTGAAGATTCTTGAATCACTTCAAGAATCTCTGAGATGAGTGTCAGATGTAGTGGAAGAGTTATTTTCCAGCCGGAAAGGTACACGTTCGTGGGTGAGTCTTCGGACTTGAGCCCGGAAGACGGATATGAGGACTCTGACCCACTGACTTATGAAGAGGCAGTGCAGGACAAGGATATTGCCAAATGGCGTGTCGCCGTGGATTCCGAAATTGAATTCATAACTGCTATGGATGTATACCAGAAAACTGATTTGCCAGATGACTTTAGGGCCATAGGGTGCAAATGGGTATACAAGAGAATGAAAGGAGCGGATGGAAAGATCACGACTTTTAAAGCCAGGCTGGTGGCAAAGGGTTATAGTCAGAAAGAGGGCATTGACTATGACGAAACCTTTTCACCCGTAGCCATGCTCAAATCCACCCGAATACTCCTTGCCATAGTGATCATTGTTATTTCTAACAGATTAATTATAATAACAGCGGCAAATAAATTTGTAAACCCTAAGGTTATCGATCCAGGGGAATTATGTGGGGAAACTATCCTATATACTAGCTATGATCCTAAGATTCATTGTTTGAGAGATCCAAAATCAGGGTTTTATAAAAGTAAAGAAAACAATGCAGAAAATTAAAGTAGTTTTGAAAGCAAATTTAAAGGAACACAGATTCTAGGGAAGAATTCTTATTATGGATGACATGTAGGAATCAATTAATTTAACGGGTGGAATACTGCCACAATGCTATATTTCCTTGTTTGGCAAATATAACCTAGATTACTAACTAGTGACTATCTCCGTTCGGTCTCAAAGTACACCAAATTAGTCAATCTGATAAGCAAATCAGTTCAATTCCTACAGTCTAGTACATCTGTTTGGATAGTGTAGATTGTATCATGCATTCCTATTCCCACTATTAATATTCACCTCTCGGTCCTTCTATCAATAGCTAAACATCTAAATTAATCGTCACCTCTCGGTCCTTAAATTAAATTAGAATTATAGAATAAACACAGGAATCATGAACCTAATTAATTAATCCTAACATGCATCCATAATATTGTTCAAACCCTAGAACTCGCTAGGGTTTCTAGCCACTCATCGCAGATAGAAATCCAAAAGAAAACATATTAAATTGCATAAACATAAAGAACTTACAAGAAAATAAAAGGGTTTCGTGTTCCCCAAGTTTCCAAACTCTAAAAACTGAATACTATGATGATTGGTCTGAAAAATCGAATTTACATAGGTATTTATAGTGGTGGATGTGTATCCTATCAAATCTAGGGCTAAAGATATGAATAAATCCGTTTTTCCTCGAATTTCCGCTCCAGCAGACATCTCGCATCGATCGTGGCTGATCCACGTTGATCGACGTGGCTTCTTGGTCGGCGTCGATCGATGCTGATTGGCGTCTGTCTACGCGGCTTCTCGCCCCTTCTGCGCGGTCTCACGGTTTTGGCCATAACGTTTTCTCCCGAACTCCGATTGACCCGATTCCAGTTGCGTTGGAGAGCTAACTCAAAGCATCATCCATTGCCATGTGCCAATAGCTCGAATTCCTCTTGTGGAAGAACTCTTCACTGCTACTCTTACACGTCACTGCTTCCGGAACGGATTTCTCGTGAACTTAGGCCTAAAACCCTACAAAAACACCAAAATGCGCATAATACCACCGAATATAGACTCATGCATAGAATATATATATATATAAACTCAGTAAAACAACATAAAATATATATATATGTAGTCAGCCTCTACGGGTACTATGGCCATGCTTGGCACTGCAACAGCTGCAACTTGTGATGTGCCCAATTTTTCAATCTCCTCCCGGAGCTTTTTCACCTCAGCGACCACGTCGAATTCTGGCTTTGTCTCGACTGCTTTGACTTGTAGCTGCCTATCAGTTGGCCATTGGTGGCTATTCAGCGCCATATCAGCCAGCAACCTCATACTCTCTGCACCACTCTTCTTCATCAGTATTCCTCCAGCAGATGCATCAACCAGCTCCTTCATGTGAGGGTTCAGTCCCTCATAAAAATGACACACTTGCATCTCCAGATCGATGCCATGTCCAGGACAGAGTCGTAGGAGCTCTTTGTATCTCTTCCAGGTCTCGTAAAGTGACTCGTCATACATCTGCTTGAAAGTAGTAATGGCAGCTTTCCTTTTCAGCAGCAGGCTCGGTGGGAAGTAGTTGGTAAGGAACTCTGCTCGAAGCTCCTCCCATGTCCCGATCTGACTCTTATTTTGGCAGGTTGATTTACTTCAACAAGGATTTCCACTTTTTTTCCTTTCTGAGTAGAATCTGATGTTGTCTTTCCTTTCTTTGCTGCTCTGCTCAATTCTTCAGCAGCTTCCTCGTTTGATGTTGAACTAACAATCTTCTTCTGAGCCTGTCGCTCGTCGTGAGATTGCTTGATTTGTTCAAAGTTCAAATCTCTTCCTTCAAATGTAATTCTTTCCATCTCTTTTCTGTATGCTTTGATTTCCTGTGCTTTCTTTGCAGCGTCCCGTTTCCTTTTGGTTTCGCATAAGCCTTTGACACGTTCCTCAAGACTTTTGGAGGACAACGTGGGTCAATCTCCTTTTCAGTAGTTGTAGCAGCTTGATCAGTAGCCGCTTTCTTCTTGGCTTCTTGGATGTCCTGAAGCTCAACAGTTTTGAATAGCCGTTGACGAGTGGATCTCCTCTTTTTTGTTGGCACAACTCTTATTTGTTGTTCAGATGAAATTGGAAGAGCAAGTTGACCAATCACGAGCGGTGGTTGTTCCACTGTTTTCTTTTCCATAATCTCTTCGATCCTTTCGGTAGGCATATCACCGAGGGTTACAATGTCATCAAGTTGTTGAAAGCATTGCTATGTTTCAACGTTCTTAGTCAATACCGCTATTTCTTCAGCAGTTGATGCCGCCTGCAGCACCTGGTGTCCGAATGAGCTTTCGTCGACTTCCTCATCTGAAGTAGGCTTATCTTTATCGACATTGGACTTGCCTGTTAACTTCTTTGGTTTCTTGAAATCAAGAGGGTTGGCTTCCTTCCTTGTTGCAGGAATGAAATCAATGGGAAGTAATTTCACACCTTGATCAATCTTCGTGGGGTGCAGGACTAGCTCTAGAAACTTGCTGATTTTCAACCCAAAGTTAACATTCGATGAAAATGTTCCATCTACTGACATGTGATCATTCTTCCTGGCATGTTCTGCCCAACGTTCGAAGAAAAATTCTGCCCAATTGCCCTTCACTCAGTCCGTGAGAGCCATCATTACTGTGTACTTCTTAGCAGATAACTAAGAGTATGATCCAGCATCACATTGAAACATCTTGATGACCAATTCAGCAAGAGTTTTAAACTCATCTTTTAGAGCGTTAATGGGGGTGGCAGCCCTGATAGTAATTGGTAGACCTTTCCTATCCTTTAATTGTTCAGTCTTCTTTCACAGATTCCAACGCCGTTCCATTTCATCATAATCTGCTACTTTGTATTGAGATATATATTCCCCCTTATTTCGAAGACCAAAAGTCTTAGCAAGTACATCGGCTTTTACATCGATGATGGGTCCATAAACACAGGTTTTGAAGGATTTTCCATCCTTATTCATTACTGCTCTGGCATAGAATTCAGATACCATATGCGGATGAAAATGCATGGGTTCAGCAGATAAGTATTGAATTACCTGTTCGCTGTCAAGAATATCCATTATCTAATCCGGGATATGTTCAGTAGCAAGACGTTTGTACAATATGTGTGACCGTTCTGTGTTTTCTTCCGAGCCATCATAACTAGTTGACCATATGACATTGAATCATCAACATCTTCCTTCTTTAGAATACTGGTAAAACCTGGTGCATGTCGAGCATGCAGGGGTTCTTCAGAATTTGGTGGAAAATTGAAGATACGGGGTTCACTGGATTCAGATTGATGTTTATGGGAAGTGGGTTTCTGAGATGATGAGGCTTTGGGATCGGAGGCCATGTCTTTGAGAAAGAATTTTGAGTAATCTCGAAGAATTCAGAGATTTTAAATTGGGGAATTCTGCTCTGGATTTCGAAGGAGGGAGAATGAACAGTGATCAAAACACGATAGGGTTAAACTTTTGAATGCGAGATCTAACGATTGGGGTAGATTCTGAGATGGGTTAGATCAACGGTTCATAAAGGACGCGTCTTTCCATATGGCTTTCGATGCTCCAAGAAACACTCAAGTGCATCTGACGTGGCGTCCCCTTAGTTGATGCCGCCGTTTGCGTACATTAAATGCGCCTATTCGGGTCCCATTAAGTTTGAATTTTGACTCATCCCATCTCGATTTCGGATATGTTGTTGCTTCTGATCTAGCAGCCGTCCAAGGATGCTAATAGATAGTAGTAAGTCTCAGCACCCATATTCACAAAAGAATCTGCTAACCTTGCACGAGATTCGTCAGCATAATTTTGAAGCTCTGCTGAGTCTCTGAAGACTCTGTTCGAAAACCGTAATGATGATGTTATCCTCGAACCTTTCAATTATCCTTACTTAATATTGTTGAAATGATTTGACTTTCCATGCATACACGTCGATTCCTTTACTCGCGACGTTCCGTATTCCAAGAGATGAATCATTGTGATCTTCAGACATATTTTTCTCTTTCTTCCCGTCATAATTGGCAAATTCTCTATAAATACCTCCGCTCGAGATTATCCAAACATCTCAACTTTCGTCCTTACTTGACTCATAATTTCAACCTTTCTTTCCACAAGAAAATCAAGTTCCCTTCTTCACTGATGGATTCTCCTCCAAGAACCTTAGAGATCAGGCGCAACCTGATTCTGGATGAGCCGGGTCTGGATAGATACTATATAGATGATTATGATGTGGCAGTGA
>JAPKLW010004163.1:0-30030 GCA_026898455.1 Plectranthus barbatus
CGAGCATTGTTGTGGCAATACATAAATGAAGACCAGTGTACAAAACACTTAATCATACATGCTTTCAGTATACAATCCCAACACCATGAATGACATAACATCCTCTAAAGTAGTCTCATGCACAAAAATAACTAAAAACAGAATAAAATGCACTTGAAATAATGGACAAAAATATAGAGAAGTGAGTAATAATATGAGCTTATCAAACCCCCCAAACTTGAATATAAGATTGCCCTCAATCGAAGAAAAGAAATCTCAAGCAGTTGCAATTGCAATGCCTCACAAGATTCATCGCAATCTTGGTTCATCAATCCACATCACACAAGCAATTGAAAGAGATAAGATATTCATCAACTTCAGAAGACTCACAAGAAAGTGTATCTCTCATTCACACAAGTGTTTGGGTTTCAACGAAAGCACTCACAACATGTATGAAGAAATTTCTACCATAGGCTTGAAAGAGTTCTAAAATTCTCATTGCTTATTTGTGCACACAATTCCAGAATCAAGAAAGGCTTTGATTAGGTTGTAATGTAGGCTTTTGTGAAAGGTAGGGAAATATGGCCAAGTGACTCAAAAACAACTAAGTGCGTCCACCTCATAAATCTTAATCCACTCTCTTATGAACATCTATCCTTCTCCTTAAATTTTACAATTCAATCCAATACTCTTTTTTTTTCTTTTTTTTTTTTCTAGAGCCCAACCTTCTTTTGTATACCATTTAAATATTTCTCATCCTCTTATAATTTTTGTTTCACCTCAACTTATAGACAAGAAGGAATCCAAAATTTCACTAATAGGCAAGTACAGAAACCAAGGACTCAAATGTTACTTTTTGAACAATAAGCATCAATCTACCCTTTATTTCACTCAACTCTTATAGACAAGAAACAAATCACCTGTTTATAGTACTTCTCATAGACAAGATGGACTACAATGCTTCTCTTAACTCATAGACATGAAAGAAAAGTAACAGGCTTAAAGGGGCTTAACTAAAGATAAATTTTTATAAGGGACAGTGTTTGGGATAATATGGCTAACAAGGATGGCCTAAGATCATTTTCTATCATTGTGCACACTATGCAGTCTCAAAGCGGAACAAAAACAAGTTCTAGAGAAACGAAAACATACATGCAAATCTCTCATGAACAGATAAAGGCTCAAAAACTCACTTGGGTTCAATTTTTTTCTTCCTTAGTCAATTTCAATCCACTCAAACATGATGCAAGTGTAAGTTTCAATCAGACCCTATCATGCGGTATTCTACATTCATAGGCAAATCAACCACAACTGAAATCAAATCAAACTCATCAAAGACCGATTCCAAACTGACATATAATTCAAGAGGGTTCAATTACTCAAAAAAAATTCCTCAACATAATATCTATATTTTTTCTCGGCAAAAATCCAAACAAACTCAAACAAAACAAATAAAAGCAATAAAAGATAAAGGGATAAATAAGTTCAACTTCTTGTCCACATCCCCCCAAACTTATTTCAAACTCAGAGAGTAAGAAAAAGTTTGAAAATCAGACAAGAAGAAGAACATGTACCTGACTGTCGATCTCAGACATCGAAGTTTTTATCCAATCCTGAGGAATCAGCATTGCGCAACAAAAAGTTGTTGTTGCTGGCACTCTGTGTCAATCGATAGGGAGCCTGTCGATCAACACAGAGTCTTCTGTCAACTTCTGCTTCTGCCGATCGATGAGTTCTCAGTGCGGCATCCCTCTGTGTCGATCGACAGGCTGTGTGTCGATCGAAACAGAGGTAATCCTCCTATTTTTTTTCGAAAATCAACACAAACCAAGAATAAAGTAAAGGTAGAAAAACAAAAATAGCTACAAAAATTAAAAATAAAAATTGAAATAAATTTAAACAAAAGCAGATAAATGGTTGGGTTACCTCCCAACAAGTAACGTCGTAGCTCGACGATACCTCTTTTTAGAACCAGGGCGGGCTAGACCGCATTCGCCTTCCTCGGGAATCCACCATGTAGACCAAGCGATCTTGAATGGCAGCAATGAGCTTGGGATGAGATGGTGTAATTGACAGTTTTACCACCTCATTCCCTTGCTCCTATCTTTGAGCGGCTTGGTCCTCTTCTTCTTCATCTTCCTCTTCCTCAATATCTTCTCTGGAGGTTATTCTAAAGCATTCAAATTGCTGATGGCTTCTATCAAGCTTGAATGTGATCCTTTCCTCATTTGCTCGAAGCGTGATCTCTCCTCCACGGTAGTCAATCAAGGAAGCACTTGTGTCCAGAAAATCACTTCCCAAAATCATAGGTGTGCTTCCATCTTCTTTCATATCCAAGACCACGAAGTTCACAGGAAATATTTGATGACCCACACGAATGAGAACATCCTTTATTATACCTTTCGGGCGAGACACGGAGCGGTATGCCATCTGCAATGTAATGGTGGTCGGCTTCAACTCTCCAATCTTGAGGCACTGGAAGATAGAGTAGGGCATCAGGTTGATGCTGGCACCAGTGTCGCACAGAACCTTCTCGAACTCAATTCCCCCAATCTCTACTGGGATGGTGAAGCACCCTGAATCACTCCTTTTGATCGGCATATTTTTATGTAAGAGTAGGTTGCACTGCTCATGAAGCTTTACGGTTGCATTCTCCACGAAGTGTTTCTTCTCGCTCATGAGCTTCCGGAGATACTTCATGTAACCTGGAATTTCAGAAAGAGCTTCTATCAGTGGCAGATTAATGCTTACCTTCTTCAAGTTCTCGACAAAGCATGAGAACTTGGAATCCTCCTTTTTCTTGGCAAAATGTTGAGGAAAAGGCATCGGAGGTGTCTTGGCAGCTTTGGTGTGTGAGGAATGGTGCTGAAACTGGTTCTGTGTCGACTGGGAAGCATCTCTATTGGTGTGGCCTTCCTGTCGATCGATAGGGGGTGTGTCGATGCAGTCCTTTTGATCGACTCATCTCCATCTGAGTTAACATCTCCTTCATGGCCTCTGTGTCAATCAACAGGCTTCATGTCGATCAAAATAGAGGCCGGCTCTACGGGCTGTTTCTCCTTCTCCCCCTAAACTTGCTTTGGGGCATGCTCGGGCCTGAATAGCTAGTTTTGGATCTCAACTTCACAGCCTTGCAGTCCTTTTGGTTCTTTGGGTTCGCCTCGGTGGTGCTCGGCAGCTTTCCGAGAGTGTGTTGCGTCCCGAGTGTGGTAGCAATCTAGCTCACCTAAGTCTCAATTATCTGCACATGCTTGCCAAGGCGGTCCACCTTGGTGTTCACTCCTCCACCTCCTGCTCAATCTTCCCAACTCTGAAGTCAGAGGCTTTAATGAATTTCTTCAATACCTCGTCGAGGCTATCCTTCTTTTTCTCCACAACTTCACCATCTTGCACATCAAAATTCGGTGGAGGTTGTCTGGCAGCATCGGGCTGAGAGTATGAGAAGCCTGGATGAGGTCTAGGATGGTAGTGTTGGTATCCCCCTTGCCGGTACTGATTCTGGTAGCCACCATGTTTTATGTAGTTCACGTTGCCGATAGGGTCAACCTGCACAACAGAATCAGAAGCAGAAGTAGTAAGTTTTTCAACCTCTTTCTTGAGCTTTTCTACCTCCTTTTTTGTTGGTCCCGGATATCAGGGTATAACTTGGCAGCGGAAAATGTGTTTGTTCGTTTCATACGCTCTGCTGGTTACTCAGCTGACTGGGACCTTGTCAGCTGGTAAGTCAACTGGGACTGAGTACACAGCTGACTGGCAACTGGCTGGTCAGCTGGTAGCTCAACACTTGGAATATTTTAAGTCGTCTTTGCACAATTATATCAGTTTTCAGATATACTCCAGTAATCAGTTACTGGGTTTTAAATCAGTATGAAAATGCAGAAAGCTGATAAGAGACAAAGGATTTTTATAGTGGTTCGATCAACTGATCTACGTCCACTCTCCAGTCGATGCACTGGAAATTCACTAAGAGCAATCAGGTACAAAGAGTCCTACGATCTATCTCCAGCTGGTAGATGCCCCGTCTACCAGTCCACTGGATCAACCGCTCCCGGTCCTTGTCCTTCTTCAGCTCTCGTCAGATGGATGGAGTGCGAGCACGTCACTTCAACCTCCTCCTCTGACTAGTTGGGTGTTGAGTTCTCCCAAGAACGTGACTCCTTTATACGGCAAGCTGCCCGTAATAGCTCAAGAGCTGGCTGGCTCTAGAACTGCTGTGAACTTCCTCTGAGAGAGAAAGAGCACCAAAGAGATCAATAACTCACAAGCTGGAAGCTTGGAGTCTCGTGTTCGAATAATCGACACACGGAAAGCCTTTAAGAAAAGGCCTCGAAAGTATTTGCTTGCTGGTAATAAATGTGATCGTTCTTTCGGTAGGTCAAGAGAGTTAAGAATATTGAATGTTGATGGATCCCAGGTATTTATATACGAGGGATCCCATTCAAATTTACTAGCCGTTTGGACACATCCGGAAAAGTCTCTGTCCTCGCATGTCCTTCTGACGGCGGCAGGTAGGAATTTCCGGAAAGCGCCATACCTTTGATCGCTTTATCTGACACAGATCTCTTTGTGTCAGAACGACTCTATTCGTCAGTACGAGGAATCGGAACTGGTGTCTTGAACTGATAGACTTTAAGGCATCCTCCTTAAAGTCATACACTGTCAGTTACTTCCTCAGACGAATCTTCTTTTTGTCTCTAAGTCTTCGGGAGAGCGAATCTTCAATTCTGCTGATAACCTCGGACTGGTAGATCATTCTGGTGATCTTGTGCTGGCAGTCTCTGCTGGTGACTTTCCTTAGCACAATCAAGGTCTACCAATTTGTCTGATGTTATCTCTTGGAATCTCCCGTGACTGGTGGCTTCACCGCTGGTGAATAGTGTCAGCCAGAACACATATTCTGCTGGTGAGATTTCTCAGCCTCCTGCTGGTGAACATCTTTCCAACTGGTGAACAGTAACCAGTCAATAGCTCTACTCCATGCTGATGAACAGTGTCAGCATGAGTCTTTGTCAGTCGCTTGCTGGTGAGACTTCTCTCAACTGGTAAGCACATCTCATGCTGGTGAACAGTAGCCAGCATGAGTCTTGATCAGCTACGACTTACAACTCAAAAGACCTAAACAGGACTTTACATTTGAGACTAGAGCTATTCTAGAGACAAACTGACGCTGGTAGGACTTAGGATTTGATGCACCAAAACTATGATCTAACAAATAGCCTTGTGATTCGTGCGCCGCCCCTTAATCAAAATCACAACATTTCTATGAGTGCTACTGAGGGAAGGGAAACTTAGCCAAATTTCCCAACATTTTTTCAGTGCATCATCCTCCTTCTTCTCCACAGCTCGAACTTGTGGCCTCTTTGGATTGCCCCGTTGCTAAGTATGTAAGGACATCTTCTTGAACAGCTTCAAGGCCTTTTCTGGTGATTTGCTCATCAAAGATCCCCCGGCTGCATTGTCCACCGACTCTTGGGTCTTTTCAGTTAACCCTCTGTAGAAAACATGGGCCTGCTCCTCGGTGTCTACTCCATGGCCTGGGCAACTCCGCAGCAACTCGTTGAACCTGCTCCACGCCTTGAATAGGGATTCGTCCATCTTCTGGTGGAACTGCAGGATCTCCATCTTCTTTTGTATGATGACTGATGGTGGGAAGAAGGAAGCAAGGAACTTTGCTCTGAGATTGGCCCATGTACGGATGCTGCTGCAGTCCAGGGCTGTAAACCATGTCCGAGCCTGATCCCTAAGTGAGAAGGGGAACAGGCACAGTCGGATCACATCCTGGGTCACTCCGTTCTGTTTGATGGTATCACACACCTCCACGAACATCCTGAGGTGGGTGTACGGATCCTCCACTGCTCGGCCTCCAAACTGGTTATGCCAAACCATCTGAATCAACCCGATCTTGAGTTCAAAGTTATTGGCGGTGATGCCATTAACAAATCCCTCATTTCTGGGCTGCGGTCTGTACTTTTTGGCCATCGCATTGGGGTCCTCATCATCGGAGTCCTCTTGTTGGCGCCTTTCTCTCTCTCTCATCTTTCAGCCTCGCGCCTGGGAGCTTCTCTTTCTGCCATAACTTTCTTGATGTTGTCCTTCATCTCATTGACTTCTTGGACGAGTAGGATGGCACTTTCTTGAGTTATGAGTTGCTGCTCGGAATCCTCCAATGGTGGCATGTTGTCCATGACTGTGCTTGTGTTTTGTTTCTCCTTGCTCTTTCTTCTCTGGACAGTGGCCTCGATTTTTGGATCAAAATTCTCAAGTGATTTGCCCCGAGCCTCGTGTTCATGTACCTGAAAACAAAAACAAAAAGAAAACAGGAATCAGCGGCTGTGACGATCGACAGGCGAGCTGCCGATCGAAACAGAGAACAAAAATAGACACTCGCGCGAAATAGAAACACCAAGAACACGAAATTAAAACGCCAAGAACCAAAATTAAACCCTAGAACTCGAAATTAAAAACACAAAAATTAACAAGAACGAAAATGAAACGAGAATAAAATAAAATTACAGCCTCAATCCATCAGAACTAAAAATAAACTAATAATTGGATAAATCTGACAATTCCCCGGCAACAGTGCCAATTTGATAAGATATTTTTAGCAGCAAGCAAATAAATTTTACACCCTAAGGTGGTCGATCCCACAGGGACTGTGCAACGAAATACCCAAAGTACCAGCCACAGTTTTAGAACATAGATGTTTGAGGAATTTAGAAAAGGGGTTTTGATTTTGAAAAGTAAAGATAACAGTGCAGGAAAACAAAGGTTTTAAAACAGTTAAAGGAAAGCACAGATCCCAGCAATAGGGAAACAAAAGATTTTTGTGGATTAAATTCCTGTCCAGAAATTAAATCCAAGATTACTAAAAAGTGACTTTATCCTCTCGATCTCAAGAACACCAATTTAGTTAATCTCAATATTTATCTAATTAATTCCTACACAAGATTCTTCTTTTACAGACAGAAAACAAGTATAATTAATTCTCTCATCCTATTAACAATATTCACCTCTCGGTCCTTTGATTGATAACTTCAAATCTAGACTCAAATTCATCTCTCGATCCTTCTTTAAATCTAGATTATTAAATTAAACTCAGAGAATTAAACCATGCTATTCGAGTTGATTTCAATTAACATGCATCAGATCAGAACATACATAGCCCTAGAACCTGTTAGGGTTCTAGCCACAAAACATAACTAGAACAAAAGAAAACATATTATTAAATTAACTTACAAGGACAATATGAACCTTGCTTGAAAAACTCCAATGTCAATTACAACTGAAAAGTATGATAAAAGATAACCTAATTTCGTGCATAATTGAGTGTTATTTATAGAGGAGAGAAAAAGATCTTATCTAGGTATTGGGCTAAAATAACAAAAATTACCAAAACAGACTGAAATCTCCATGTCAAGCCTCTGTGTCGATCGACAGACAGGTGTCGATCGAAATAAGAGTCAAGTCAAAATCCGGGATTTACCTTGTGTCGATTCTCCCTCTTTGTTCTCCCTGTTGAACGATAGGGGCAATTTCGATCGACATGTGCACATGTGTCGAGCTCCTCTTTATCTGCCTTGCTCACAATCGACATCCGACCTCTGTGTCGATCGACATGCACCACGTCGATTGACACAGAGGTTCTACTTCGGGTTTTTGGCTTCGTCTTCCAACTTGGTCGTTTTCCCGTGCGTCCATCGCAGCGACAACTCTGTGTAACTCAGCTCTTTCATCATTTCACTTCTTTTAGCCCTAAATACCTGCAAAACCGACCATGAATTGCATAACATCCTCTAAAGTAGTCTCCTGCACAAAAATAACTAAAAACATAATAAAATGGACTTGAAACAATGGAGAAAAATATAGATAAGTGAGTTATGATATGAGCTTATCAACCAGCTCATGGAAAAGAGCTCATAGTGGAGGACTTTCATCTATCAGAAGTCCTAGTTGCTAGAACGCACACTACAGAATCATTCGTACAACCAATTGAAGTCAGCGAGCTTCACAGACATAAATGACTTCGTCATCACCCAAAATATGTTATGTTGGAAGATGTTATCAACCCTATTCGAATCAGGCATGGAAGTGCATTACTCACATGCTTTATGTCCCAATTAGAGCTAACAAAGAATGGAGAAGCTCTAAAGTCGCCAGACTGGATCAACACGATGCAGGAAGAGCTTTCAGAATCACCCACAATAATGTTTGGTACTTGGTAGATAGGCCTACTCATCAATCTGTGATAGGAACCAAGTGGGTCTTCAAGAACAAGCGGGATCAAGCTAGTAACATAATAAAAAACAAGGCGAGGCTAGTTTCCAAATGATACACCCAACGTGAAGGCATCGATTTTGATGAGACCTTTGCACCAATTGCCAGACTGAAAGCTATTAGGTTATTCTTAGCCTATGTTTCATATCATAACTTCATAGTCTATCAGATGGATGTGAAGGTGTTTTTCTAAATGGAAAACTCAAAGAGGAGGTGTATGTTGAACAACCCCCTGGTTTTGAGCAAGGCACAAAGGTCTACAAGCTGCGAAAGACACTATATGGATTGAAGCAAGCACCACAAGCTTGGTATGAGACTTTATCTCAGTTTCTTCTGAAAAATAGATTTCAGAAAGGGAAGATCGACAGGACTCTCTTCCTTATTAAAGATGCTAAGGACATTCTACTAGTCCAAATTTATATGGATGACATTTTTTTAGATCCAGGAATTCATTTATATGTGAGAATTTTGCCCAGCTGATGTAGAGTAATTTCCAAATGAGTATGACGGGAAAATGACATACTTCCTTGGACTTCAAGTTCATCAATCTCCTGAAGGGATTTTCAATAATCAGGGGAAGTACACATCAACAAGTTTTGTCCAAAGAAGACAAAGACACTCAGAATTCTGATGAGCCCAAGTGTTCGAATTGCACCAGATGAAGAAGGTGAACTAGTTAACCCAACTAGTTTCAAAGGCATCATTGGATCCTTCCTGTATCTGGCAGCGAGTAGACCAGACATATCTTATGATGTTATAGTTTGTTTGAGACTTAAAACCAATCCAAATAAATCGCACATGAAAGCTGCCAAAATAATCGTGAGATACCTGAAGTATACTGAATCTCGAGGAATCTGGTATCCTATATGTGATGATCTTACTCTCAGTGGTTACTCAGATTCAGACTTCGGAGGATGCAGAATTGATCGAAAAAATTCAAGTGGTACATGTCACTTTTTGGGTCACAAACTGATAAGCTAGTTTAGCAAGAAGCAACACTCTGCTGCAACATCCACATCGGAAGCCGAATATGTGGCCGTTGCAAGTTGTTGTACTCAAATATTATGGATCAAGCAGTAGCTGATGGATTATGATGTCATCTCAGGATGTATACAGATCTACGGCGACAACAATAGTGCAATATGCATCACGAAGAATCCAATTCATTACTCTAGAACTAAGCACATTGACATCTGAAATTATTTTATCCGAGATCACGCGGAGAAGAAAGATATCTTGGTGAATTATATCCTAATGGAAGATCAGCTCGCAGATATTTTCACCAAGCCACTCCCAGGAAAGAGCTTAGGTAGTTGTGCATCAAACTCGATATTCTAGAGTTTAAAGAAATTATTTCTAAAGATGAATGAGTCCAAGCTCTAATTCATGTTTTTCTCGATTTTCTAACAAAAGAAGCGGGATAAAACTAAGTCCAAGCTCTTAGTTTTGGAATTTCTGAAGAAGAGCACAAACTAAAACTTTTTATCAGTTAGTGTTGCCAACTAGTTTGATCGGAGAAGGCTGCCACGTCAGCAATCAATCAACAATTTCAATCCACTTGGTCTAGTCAAAAAAAGTGTTGAAAAGCTGGATTTTCAAATTAGTGTGAAGCATTGACTGCACGTCACATTAAATGTGGAATTTAATGCGCTCCAAACGCAGAAGGAATATGGATGTGCCACGTCTAAAGCTCCTACAACACGGACTTATAGGGGAATACCAGGGAAACCACCTTACTCAGAAGAGAGTTCAGATGGTGGAGAAGGTTTGATATTTGTACTCGAGAGCTAGAATAAGAAAATAAAGACATTCTGAAATCATAACTAATACTTACTTTTTGCTTGCTGAGGAAGCTTAGGCCGATTGGTGGATTGATCAGGAACATAGGCGTCAACTCACCGAAGAGCAAGTTCTGAAGAGGCTTATTAAGATTTGACATTACAGAAGTGAGAATAAAGGACAAGGTGTACCCACCTTCAAGAAGGCTGGGACAACTTCTGAATGATATGACTGCGGTTGTTATCCGTCAGGCGGGGCTTGCAACTAAAGAAGCAAATCGTTAATGGGAATTTCTCATAATGCAGTACCAAGACAAAGCTTTTCAGGCTTGACAAGATCAAAAGGAAATAAAACAAAGTCTTAAATCGAAGGGATTTTGAATACCGTGAATTGAATCACTCAAATCCGTGTAGATCGTTAACTGGATATCAAAAATAATTACTATGCCTATGGTTTAATCCTAGCATGCTCCTATTGAACATGCATAAGAAGGTTTATGAAGAATACCTGAATTGTAGAAACTGAAGAACGTGATGTGCAAAGATTTGATCCCTGATCCTCTTTCCCGCGTAACAAGATTTATTCCTATCAGATGAAGGAATTAAATATATGAAATTAAACAGATATTTCGAAAACTTGTGGAAAGAGAAATAGAAAACGATCCTCCAGATCTGATATTCTGATCTGTATCCCAGCTCCAATCCAAAAATCAGGTGAAGATTACCTTCGGATTCCTTGCCGATCGAGAAGCAGAATTTTCTCCTCGTTTCTCAGATCTAGTTGATCACAGCTCCCAGTTTTTGGTCTGCTATTTGCAACTTATGATCTTGTGTTTGTTCTGATCTGAGAACCTGAGGCCTATTTGTAGGAGATTCTGATCTCTAGATGGGTCTGAGCTTTCATGGGCCAGACCAGAGACAGAATGCAAATAGCAAATAAGGCCTATCAAATTAATTAATTCTCATATTCAACCCAGAATATAATTAATTAATTTAATATTGATTCATGCCACCTGAGAATCAATACTGTCCTACCCATTTGCTACCACTTAGTGAGAAATGGGTTGCATAGGCTCGGTATATCCCCACATTTAAGGTTACAGACATTCATTAATTAATTTAGGCTCTCACAAGCTATTTAATTAATTAACATCTTATATTCATGAGTAAATCCACTCAACCCTTTTCACTTATGCTTGAACTTAATCAATCTGCAGGACTTTTAGCATAACGAACCTTTTAAGTTTCTCAGGGAATGTCACGATCCTATACTGGATGTGATTACCTAGTTCTAGTACTAGACAGTTATACACAAATTGCTGCCACCCAAGATACATATATACAAGCTCAACTAGAGCCTTTCACTGCATCTCAAAGTGACACACGATCTGTGTATACTTTTGTACCTTCATCTAGGTTTAGGATCTCATCAAGCCATCAAGATCTAGATTCCTTTAATGTCAGATAAAGGAATCGATCTTAACTTAGGTCCTATAAATGCATACCCCCGCACTAGCATACCAAGCATTCCAAGATAAGATGTTTATTACCGCGTATGCTGCAGCCTATACTGACAGTCTATCCTGGGACTATCTCAACTGTGATAACCATTTATATCTCGCTAGGTCAGATGATCCATACGATCTTTCATGATCTACTACAAACCGTATGATCTCCCTATCGACGAGATAAAAGGATAAGAGTGTTTGTGAAACATGTTTGTTAATTCACACATGAGATGATCATACAACATTCATGATTTCCGGTATATTAACCAATCAACCTTGTACGTAATATACCAATAATAATGCTTTCGGTATATAATTCCATCATAAACTTGTTCCAGTAGGCTGTGCTATCAACATTGCTTTGGAGTAGCTCATCACAGAGGAGGTCGATAGCATACCTTCCTCATCCTCACCTTCCGAATCTACCTCATTTGCTGAAAATCTTACTGTTGGTGTATTCCACTACATCAATACCAAAATGGACAGCGTAAAGCAAGAATACAAGGGTGAGCTAGAAGTGACACAAGCCACTGCTGAAGAGACACGAGTTGTCATTGCTGAAACCAGAACTGAAGTCTCTCAACTTTACACCTCTCTGGCCACTGATCGCTAAGAATTATTTCACCAGCGACTTAGCAAAGCTAATAATATAGCGGCAAATAAAATTATCAAATCCCAGAAGAGTGAAGTAACGAAGAAACCCAAAATACTAAATCGATCATTTTTTGGAATATTGGTTAGGAAAGTAGAAAACTGGGTTTTGATGATAAAATCCTGAAATTGAAATAAAGCAGTAAATTGTGAAAGATTTTTAAAGTTCGGATATGAAAAGCATAGATCCTAGGGTTTTCTACCTATTATGCCATACATGTAATCATGAATCAATTAAATACCACTTTTCATTCTTCTTTGTAGTGGAACATCGGGAAAATATTATGAATTTCTGTTGAGGACAAATCACAAAGTTGATTAATTAATTTACTCTACCCATTCAGTCTCGAGAAAATATAATTAACTCCAAAAGGACCTACAGATTTATCCCTACAGTTGATTCCGTCCTTTCAAACAAGAAAACAAGTTGTAATATGAAAACCATGTTCCATTGAAATTCATTACCTTTTGAGTCTTTAAATTTCAACTAAATTAATCCTAACTTATGGCTAGTAAAACAAGATTGTAAAAAGTTCTAGTTTTCATAAACTACGAATCAGAAAAGTAATTAATTTAATTCAATCATACACAGACATAACATTCAAATCCTTAGAATCTATAGAGGATTTAGCTATGCAAAGACATCATAAGAATTAACATAAAAAGATAAAACCTAAATATTCTTGCATAAATAAAAACTCGAATCCAGAATGATCTTGAGTTGTTGCCATAATCTTCGAATACAATGACAATAAACACAAAATACTAAATCTATCTCAAAAACCAAGAAAAATCCACCAAATACGGGTCGATGTGGAGGTTCGGATTAACCTTCACGTAGGCCTTGAATTTCTGTCGACTTCAATCGACACACGCCGGCGTTGATCGAGGTGGATTCCTTTCTCGCCAATTGCCTCTTGCCCTCGACTTTGATCGACGCGGGTCTGCGTCGATCGAAGCCAAGGCTCCTTCCTCGGGCTTCATTTCTTCCTTAGTCATTTTTCATCCAAAAACCTGTAAAACACACCATCACGAGCATTTAACGTGCAATAGCCCTGTCATGCATGCAAAAGTGACTAAAATACTAAAAAGACACGAAAATATTAAAGTAACATATTGATAAGTTAGTAAAAGTACGAACTTATCAACTCCCCCAAACTTGAACTATTGATCGTCCCCAATCAATTCAGAGATATGAATTCAAATCAAGCGCAGATACGAGCGTGCAATGCCTCACAAGTCTCCTACTCTCCAAATTCACTTATTCACATAAATCATACAGTCAAGACATTATTTAAATTATCAGATTTTTTGAAGAGAAACCTCACCGGAAAGTGTTTGCACTCATCTCTCAATTGTTTAATAGGGTTTAATTTCTTTCTTTTTCTCACCTCAAAGTTATAGCTCAACTTACCATAGGTTTGACAAATTTCTCCTCTCTCCACCGCTATATAGCGCAGCTTTTCAAGGAATCAAATAGGTCTTTTTTTTTTGTTGTAATGTGGCTGACCTAGAAGGTAGGGTATATTTGGCTAAGTGGCTCAAAATTTTCAATATTCCTAAACCCAACCAATCATACTCCTTATTCATTCAACTTCCTTTCTTTTTCTTCCCTTTTTTTTATAGGGTCCCTTATTTTTTTAGATTCATATGAACTCACATATTCGTTTCTTTTTTCTTTTCTACTCGTGGGACTCTTCATCAATTAGGTACATGGAACTCAACACACATTTTCAATTCCCAACAACACATTCTATCATTCACATTTTCATATCACTTTCGAACTACCCAAAGTTCTAACTCTCATTTTTTTCATTCATCAACCCATTCTAAACAAGAAAACAAAATTCAAGGCTCAAAATAGGCTACAAGTGGAAATTGAGGGTTAGTGTATGGACAACAGGCTTATGAAAGAACGTGCTTATGATCATATTCCCCTATTACTACACTTAATGCAATCTTCAGAGATAAACTTGTCAAATTCTAGAAGTTTATTACTAAGACTTTGTCCCACATCAAACGAAAAAAAATCAGGCTCAAACTCTCATGCAAGATTCACATTTGTTCCTCTTCACAATCATCCAATTTAAACTTAATCTATCATGTACAGTTCATGCTTCAAAGATCAATTTCTCAAGTAATTAACTCCTATCATACGTTGCTCTATCACACAGATAATCAATCAAAATCCACGAAAGATCAAATATGAACCAATCATTCTCACTCAAGGGATAGACAAATCAATTTTCAATCTAGCATAATCAATGCGTTCCGAGTGTCCTATGTTCAAAGCTTCCCTAAAACAACTGTCTAGACTTCACAGATCAGAACTAGTACCACAAATCAAGAGTTCAAAATACTAGTTTGAGTGAAAAGCCTTGCAGAGAGCAATTGTTCACATTCAAGCAAAAGAACAAGGATGATCCTAAAACCTAATATGCAAAAATAATAATAAAAAGTTAAAATAAAGCGAATAAAACATTTTTCCTTTTTTCAAGTCCTCATCCCCCCAAACTTATTTCACTCGAAGGAGTGAAAAAGTTTGCAAGTCAGACATGAAAAAGAAAAAACGGTACCTCAGGACTGGTCGGAGGGACCAATGTCATCCTCATCTCTCCGTCTCCTCTGCCGGCGGTAGGCAACCATGGGCTCAATGTAGAGCTGGATGTCGTCCTTTCGCTCGATCATGTGTTGCAGCTGGGCATTCACGGACACTCGGTGGGCAGCGCTAACGGCCCGCTCATATTTGAAGGAGTTGCGGATCTCCTCGAAGGAAGTGCGTTGTTGATCCATGAGCAGTTGTTGCTGCTCCTGGAAAGCCTGATGCTGCGCGGCCGACTGCTGCTGTTGTTGCATGAATGCCACAAATTGAGTCCAATCGGGCTGCGACGAACTCGACCCCTCTCCAGCAAAATGCCCCTGCCCCTGTCCCTGATCCTCGGGGATGTCCTCTGCTGCGTGCCTGGCCTGTCGACGGAGCAGCTGCAGCTCCTCCTCCTCGCGCTCCTGCTCGGGAGTTAAGATGCACTGATCGGGCCTTAATTAGCGACTACGATGCCTGAGGCGGTAGGTAGGCTCACCTCACCCCCTTGGGCCCATCGTGTGTGCCACGTAGGCCTCTGTCGACATAAACCAATTGTCATGGTACTCAAAGTCCGTGACATGTGTCAGTGCAGGTTGCGACAAATAGAAAAAGTCCCCGTTCTAGAATTTCCAGAGCCATCCGCCAAGTGGCCGGGGAGCAATGAACTGCATCTTGATGAGCTATTGAATGTCCAAACCCATGGGGGGTGGACATGCCTCCAAGTCCACCGTCGAATCCCAAGAGCGTCGGCGATAGGGGTGATCATTCCCCCACACCACACGGTACTGGTCTTGGCCTTCGCCTGCCTCTCCCAATTGTCCATCACCAGCCCAGCCATGCTCACTCTGGTCCTTGTGAGCATCCCCCAGAGTACTAGGATCTCCTTGAAACACACCTTGCCACTTTTATTTCGGCCGGCCAGGGAGAGTCCATGACACTGCAGGATGTAGCGGAAGACGGGGTTGTCGACTGATGAGGCTTTGAGAGCCCCAAAATCAATGTCCCCCATGTCCTCCGCCTGAAGCAATCTGTCTCCAGAAAGTCGTCAGGCTGAATTCATCTGGAAAGCGAAAACAGCCACCAACCAGGCACCCCAGAATCTCATCAAGCTGATCCCAAGTCAAGGTGTGCTGCTGACCGCCCAACTGAAATTGGATGGAGATTGGCTCCACTTGATGAGACGTCTTCTTCACCTTGAGGGTAGCGAAGAATTCTTGTACAAGGATCGGGTAAGTGGCCCATTGAGCCGTCATCCATTTCCTCCATCGATTCCATCAAAGTAGGGCCTCCACGTCTGCCCCAATGTCGAGCTGAGCCATGGTGTCGGGCATGGGTACCTTGAATGGTGAATGTCGGCTTGGAGAAACCGGTTGTGTGCCGTCGACTCGGCATTTGATCGGAATATTGGTCTTCCGGCCATCTCAATGCTGCACAAATGAGGAAAACATCAGGGCAATGCAAACAACACCAAACCTTAACTTCACAATGCAAAACATCACAAAATCCTAACAAAAATCCAAAATTCCCCATGCTAAGCACATACCCATTCAAAATTGACATAACAAATGAGCAATTCATACCTAATATGAGCAAGAATCAATCATGATTTCCCCCAATTCAAAGGTATATCAATTTGGCCAAAAATCAAAACCACAAAGAAAAGAGAAAATTACCAAAATCCAAATTCCAACCCAATCAGGTTTGAGATCGAGAAAAAGCAAGGATATATATCGACTAAACAACTAACCCATGTCGAATCTAAGCATGGAAATCGAATTTAGGTCCTAGAATCAACTAAGCAAAAATTCACCATTCCAACGTTTCAAAATCCTCCAAATCAAGAGCAAGAGGCAACAACCTTGTTAAATTCGAAGGTGATTAGAAGTCATACCTTGTGTAGAATCGGTGCTTGGAGGTGAAGGAATGATGGGTTTTTATGTTTGGGAGCTTTTGGTGTCGTGTGTGAAGTGAGGGAGGGGAAGTGTTTTTGAATTTTAAAACTTACCTGTCTGTCGTGCGTCTGCAGGCTTGACTTCAACCGATGTGGGTCTGCGTCGATTGAAGTCGAGCAAAAATTCGCCCGTCCCTGAGTTGTCGACTTCGATCGACGCGGGTCTGCGTCGGTCAAAGTCGACCCTAATTTCCTTCTTGTGAACAAAAACTTGTACGAAAATATTTAGGCAACACTCAATAATTCGTTGTTCAACTGGAAAAATTCAAAAATTCAAACAAAAATAAGAAAAAAGTACTGAAAGCAGATAAATCGTTGGGTTACCTCCTAACAAGCAATTGGTTTTACGTCGCTTAGCTCGACGATACCTTACTTCATGGGCGATCCAAGTAGTATATCTCTACGACACCAATCTGAAGTGGTGTGTAATACAGTTTTAGTCTTTGCCCATTAACTTTGAAAGTTGTGCCATCTTGACTGGCTAATTCCACCACGCCATTCGGAAATTGGCAGACCACAGTGTATGGACCGATCCATTTTGATTGCAGCTTTCCAGGCATGAAACGAAGGCAGGAATTAAAGAGAAGAACTTTGTCATCAGAGTTGAAGACGTGCTGACGAATTCCTTTGTCGTGAAACCTCTTAGAGCGCTTCTTGTAGATGATATTGTTCTCGTATGATTCATCCTTGAAATCCTCGAGCTCATTCAGTGCCATGACTCGATCAGCAGCAGCCAGCTTCCAATCCAAGTTAAGCTCCTTTATCGCTCTCCATACCTTATGCTCCATCTCAACGGAAAGGTGATAGGACTTCCCAAACACCAGCTGATAGGGGGATGTCCCAATAGGTGTCTTGTAGGCAGTGCGATATGCCCACAATGCATTATCAAGCTTCACTGCCTAATCCTTCCTTTGTTTCACCGTCTTCTCTAAAATTTGCTTGATTTCTCGATTGGATAGCTCAGTCGGACCGTTCCCTTAAGAATGATATGGTGTGGTGACTCGGTGTTTGACTCCGTATCTTGCGAGTAAGGAAGCTAATAACTTGTTGCAGAAGTGAGACCCCCGTCGCTCACCAGAGCTCTAGGCATGCCAAATCTTGTTACTAGCTTTTGAAGGAAGTTGATGACGACCTTGGAATCATTCGCGGTCATCGGGATGGCTTCCACCCACCGCGATACATAATCCACCGCTAGCAGAATATAAGAGAAACCATGGGAAGACGGAAAGGGTCCCATGAAGTCTATCCCCCAGACGTCAAATATTTCAACTTCAATAACTTGGGTCTGAGGCATCTCATCCCTCCGCGAGATATTACCGGTCCGCTGGCAATGATCACAGCCTGTAATCCACCCACGACAGGTCTCGTGGATAGAAGGCCTGTAGAAGCCGCTTGCCAGGATCTTGAAGGCGGTCCGGTTAGCTGAGTGGTGATCGCCGCTAGGAGAAGAGTGGCATGCCTCGTAGATCTGCCGCCACTCTGACTGGGGAACACATTGGTGAATAATGTCGTCTGCACATCGTCGCCATAGGTAGGGATCCTCCCAATAGTAGAATCTGACATCATGCAAGAATTTCTTCTTGGCATATGGTGAGGAGTCTGGTGGAAGGATGCCAGTCACCAGGTAATTAGCATAGTCAGCATACCATGGTGTCTTTGACTCATACGTCTCACGCAGATCCAGCAAGGCATAAATCTGCTCGTTGGGAAAGGTCTCTAGGATCTGGACCTATCGATCGTCCCCTTCAATTGTCTGTTCCAACTGTGATAATGATTTGTGATCACGTTCTCACTTCCCTTCCTATCTTTGATCTCCAAGTTGAATTCCTGTAGCGGTAGGATCCATCTGATGAGGCGGGGCTTGGCATCCTGCTTCGCGAACAAATATCTGATGGCGGCATGGTCCATGTAGATGACTGTTTTCGAACCTATCAGATAGGACCGAAACTTGTCGAATGCATAGACCACCGCAAGCATTTCCTTTTCCGTGGTGGTGTAGTTACACTGCACTGGGTTTCATGCTTTTGCTGGCGTAGTGGATGACATGAAAGAGTTTCCCTTTCAGTTGTCCCAAAACTGCGCACACTGCGAAATCGCTGGCGTCGCACATCAAGATAAATGGCTCTCCCCAATCTGGCGATGTAAGGACCGGTGCAGTCACCAAGGCCTTCTTCAGTCTCTCGAAAACCTGCAGGCACTCCTCATCAAACACGAAGGACACGTCCTTCTCTAGCAGGTTGCAAAGTGGTCTGGAAATCTTCGAGAAGTCCTTGATAAACCTCCTGTAGGATCCGGTGTGTCCAAGGAAACTTCTCACCCCCTTGGCATTTGATGGGGGTGGCATCTTTTCAATGGCTGCCACCTTAGTTCTATCCACCTCCAATCCCTCGGCGGATATCCTGTATCCCAGCACAATGCCTTCTCGAACCATGAAGTGGCACTTCTCCCAATTGAGGCATAGATTGGTCTCGACGCATCTCTCCAGTATAGTAGCTAGATTTTGCAAACAAATATCGTACGAGCTACCAAATACTGAGAAGTCGTCCATGAATACCTCCATAACCTCTTCGATCAAGTCTTGGACGATGGCCATCATACACCATTAGAAGGTGGTCAGCGCATTGCATAGTTCAACGACATTCGTCGGTAGGCAAACACTCCATAGGGACAGGTGAACATCGTCTTGTGTTGGTCCTCCGGTGCTACTGCAATCTGATTATATCCAGAATAACCGTCAAGAAAGCAATAGAAAGGAAAATCAGATAACCTGTCCAACATCTGGTCAATGAACGGAAGTGGGAAGTGGTCCTTGCAAGTGGCATTGTTGAGAACTCGATAGTCGATGCAGAACCGCCATCCAGTGACAAGTCGTGTCGCTATCTCTTCTCCATCATCCCCCTTTACAATTTGCATTCCCCCTTTCTTAGCTACCACCTGAGTAGGGCTGACCCATATGCTGTCAGAGATGGGGTAGATCATGTCATGGTCTAGGAGCTTCAGAACTTCCTTCTTTACGGCCTCCTGCATGTTAGGATTCAGTCTTCGATGTGCCTCACTCTTTGGTTTTTCATCTTCTTCTAATATGATCTTGTGCATACACAGTGTAGGACTGATCCCCTTGATATCTCCCAACGTCCAACCGATTGCGGACTTGTATTTCCTCAAGACTCTCAGCAGCTTCTCTAACTCGACCTGCGTCAGAAAGGAAGACACGATAACTAGGTAAGTGTTACCATAACACAAATATGCATACTTGAGATGTTTGGGTAGAGGTTTGAGGTCCAGAATAGGTGGATTGGAGTTGGAACTCGTCGAGTTTCTTTCGACTTTGATCAACGTAGAGTTAACATCGATCGACGTTCGAGTTTTTGTCGAGCCCCCTTTTCCACGTCTCATCACTTCTTTTTGTGCCCCCAAATCGTCGACTTCAATCAATGCAGAGTCGACGTTGATTGACGTGGGGATTTTCTACGCCTCGATCGAGTTGCAACTTGTGTCGGTCGAAGTCAAGGTCTTCCCTCGGCTTCCTTTGATGATTTTGCGATATTTTGATGGCAACTTCTCCCTTTTCTCCTCCAATGCTCTCGGGACTTCTTCTCGCACGTCCATCTCCATGACAATATCAACAAGCTCATCTTCAGCTGTATCCAAATCTGAAAAGGAAAACAACGAGTGTTGTAAACAATTCTCTAAATAATCTTGATTGAATTTAAGAGAAGAGAATGGAGAGGAGATCATTGGATCAAATCAATTGATCATGTGCCATTCCTCCTCGTAGCTTCCGTCGTTGTGTTTCTGCATCGACTAATAGATGGAGAAAGTGACAGACTCGTCATTGACGCGGAATGTTAGTTTCCCATCTTGGATATCGATCAGAGCTCCCCCAGTCTTCAGAAAGGGTCTTTCTAGGATCAGTGGAATGTTGTGGTCCTCTTCCATGTCTAGGACCACGAAGTCAGCTGGTATGATGAAGTCTTTAACCTTTACGAGCACATCCTCCACGATCCCCTTTGGGTAGGAGACAGAAAGATCCACCATCAGCAATGAGATGGTGGTCGGCTTGATGTTTCCGATTGCCAGCCTCTTGAAAATTGATAGCGGCATCAAGTTGATGGATGCTCCCGAGTCACAGAGAACCTTTCCGAAGGTCTCTCCTCCGATGATGCAGGAGATGGTGAAGGACCCCATGTCTTCTCTCTTCAGTGGCATCTTTCTTTGAATTACCGCACTGCATTCCTCAAAAAGGTTTACCGTTTCGTGCTCCAGGAATGGTAGTTTCTGAGAGACCATGTCTTTCAGAAATTTGATGTATCCGGGCATCTCCTGCAGTGCTTTGACCAATGGGATGTTGATGTGCACCTTCTTCATGTTCTCAAGGAAGTGTCCATATCGTTCTTGCATTTTGGTCTTCGCAAACCGCTGAGGAAACAGCATAGGTGGCTTTTTCAGAGGCGAAGGAGGCGTCGACTTCGACCGAGATGGCCCTGCATCGGTCAACGGTGGGGCCTTGTGTGTTTGCTGCAGCCGAGCCTTGACTTCGATCAATGTGCCCGACATCGATCAAAGTCGAGGGCACTTCTACATCCTCTCCTTCCTTTTCGCCTTCGTCGGTCTCCTGTGGCCCTGCATTTGGATGTTTCGGCCCGTCATAAGACTTACCCCCTCTCAGTGTGATGGCATTCACCTGATTCCTCTGATTCTGATTTTTGGGGTTTACTTGTGTGTTGCTTGGAAGCTGTCCAGGCTAGTGCTGGGCTCCGAGGGCGTTGGCGATCTGACTGACCTGTGTTTCAATGATTTGCATATGCTTCTCCACACGTTCTACTTTACTATTGACTCCTAAGATGTCTTGTTCCAACTTGCTCACTTTATCTGTAGACCCTTGCATAAACTTAGCCAATATCTCCTCGAGATTTGGCTTCTTCTTTTCCACCACTACTCCATCTTGCACTGCAAATTCAGGTGGTGGTTGCTCCGCAGCTTGAGGGTTCGCGTAGGAAAATCCAGGGTGATTCCTAGCGCGATTGTAGTTGTAGGGCTGATTGTGCTGCTGATATCCTCCGCGGTAGTTATTCTAGTAACTACCCATTTGGATGAAATTCACATCGGCACAGTCTATTTCAATCGGAGCTTGCACTGGCTCTCCTACAGCCACCGTTTTCTCCGCTTTCAATGAATCGAAGTCTTCACGCAGTTTCTCCACCTCGGTCGCCAAATCAGGTTTCTCAGTGACCTTCTCCACTATTTTCTCGATGGCTTTCACAGATCGATGTCGACTTGAAGACCAACGTTGATTATTGTTGGCCATCCTTTGGAAGAATTCCATGGCCTTCTTTCCACTTTTTGTCATGATGGTGTTGCCTAGGGTGGTATCCACCAATTCAACGGTCTTTTCGTTGAGTCCTTCATAGAATGCTTCTGCCTGCTCTCCTAAGGGTAGACCATGACCTGGGCAAGACCTGAGCAACTCATTGTAACGTTCCCATGCTTCATAGAAGCTCTCATCAGGCCTTTGAGCAAATCGGATGATTTCCTTTCTTCTTTGTCTGATGACGTTCGGAGGGACAAAGTTCCCTAGGAATTCATTCCATAGCTCTGTCCATGTACTGATACTTGCCTTGTCCAGTGCAGTGTACTAGGATTGTGCCTTATCCCGCAGAGAAAATGCGAACAGACGCATTCGGATGGCACTCTTATTGACCCCTCCGATCTTGACAGTATTGCAGAGCATAAGAAATTTGTCTAGATGTGCGTATGGATCCTCAGTTGCTCTTCCGCCGAATTGGTTTTGTTGCACCTTCTGTACCAATCTGGTCTTTAGCTTGAAGTTATTGGCGTTGATGCCAATTCTAAAGTCTGTCTGCGTGGCTTCTTCTTCCTCAAATAAAAATTTTATGTTGTATTGCATTAAGCAAGATTAATTATATTTTGAAAAACTAAAACTATTCGATAGACATGTTTGAGGAATCTCTTAAGAAAAATATTCATTTTATTTTATTATTCCTAACTTTTTTTATTTACCCTCTTTTATTTTCTTCTCTGCAGCTTTTTTTTCCCCCTTTTCTTCTTCTCTCTTCTCCACACTGCTTTGTATTTTTTTATTTTTTTTTCAGGCACAAGATCTTTAATCTGAAAAAAAGAGGGTATCTCATTTCTCTACTTCTGTACCTATATACAATGAAAGAAAATAAATAAATCACCACAAAATTGCTTATATACAATCTCTCTCTCTCTCTCTCTTGTTGTGTAGAAAAGCTGCATCTAAAACATTTGTTTCAACACTCCAAGTCCTGATACAGAGGGGTGAGTGGGGGCTTGGTGCTGATAAAACTCCCTCTCTTAGTTGGAAATGATGAGAGAGCTGAAACAGGCCTTGTAGGTTTCTTGGAGATAATGGCCTTAGGAAGTGTGTAGTGCTTGTAGGTATGCAAACCAGTTCCACAGCTTTTGGAGGACTTCAAATTTCTTCTGTATGGAGTTGCTTTCTTCACCAGATCTTCAATGCTTTCCACCCTTTCAAGTGATGTAAAAGACTCTGATTTCCCCTCATAAAATCTTGAAAGCCCTCTTCTGCACACACCAAAGATCTCAATTCATTTAAAATCTAAGATGAATTAAACACCACATGAGACCTATTCAATCAAGAACATGATTCACTTACTTGATGGGCAACTGATCCATGATCTCTGAAAGATCATACAAAGCTTGGCTCGAACTCGAGTTCAATGATGAAGATGCATCATCTGTTGTATCAGATGAAGTTATGGATGATCCATTGGAAGCATCTGAGTCTTCTCCAATAGAGGAAGTAGCTGCTGCTGCTGCTGATGATGATGATGATGCACATCTCCCATGATCATCTTGATCGCTGTTTCTGATCTTCCCTTCATCTTCTAATTGAAACCATGAATCTTGAAACAGGTGATGATGACTTTTCCCTTCTTCCATCTTGGAAAAACTGATGAATGATCAAGAAAAAAAGGGATATATCTATCTCAAAGAAACTTTATCTTTGCAGCTGTAGATATACATAGCAGTCTGAAAAAATGGTACAACATGTATTTCTTGGACCAAGGGAAGGAAACATATATATGGGCATGCAAAATAAGAAAAAGATGAGTGGATTAGGCTAGGTGGAACCACAAGTCTTCCATCACCTTAGGGTGCATGGAAACCCCATACACGTGGCACATCGACGAAACGTGGCAACGGATGATAGGGGTTGCACGGTTGAGTTGGTGAAACTGGGGGTGAGTTTAGAGAGTTTGATAAATTTATTTACCTTACTTTTATGCCTTATCTTTAGATTCTCCATTATCTTCTCCTATGGTTTGAAATCAATTCTTGACTTTAGGGTTGCCCTACTTGTTGGGACATACATAGATTACTTAAATACTATTTGGAGCCCATCCATATCCTACTCACCCTCACATTAATTGATCACACCTATCTATCTTCTTTTTCCCGATAAGAAACCGAGAAGATTGACACCAAATCTTTTACACATAAAAATATTTCTAAAAAAATTATTATATCTATCAATTACTAATCTGTTTACATTTTTAATACATTGTTTCACATAATAATTTATATTAGGGTTGGTGGCCTAAATTCTTCTCTCTAAATATATTATGTATAGATATTTCAAAAATATAAATTAAATGTTTGGAATGTTACGAATTACAATTATTAAAATTTTAGAAAAATATTAGTTCTTTAATGGGATTGAACACATTGTCTCGCACAAACCATAACATGAACCACATGAAACATTAATCTTGGCTTTGGCAACATATACACATGACATGGCATCCCATATCCATTTCCTATTTAAAATATTTGGGAAGGTCTTGGGTTAGGCAGGCCTAAACGATTTAGGCGGGTTTTATCCATTAACCCAAGATTTAGGCGGATTTTATCCATTAACCCAAGCCCAAACCCATATAATATACCCTATTTGGGATGGGTGAACCCATTTGGGTAGGATAAAACCCGCATAAACTGTTTAGGCCTGCCTAACGCAAGTTTTTGCCAAAATATTTATATTCAAGAATAATATTTATTCAGACATTGACCAGGTTCATCATTTTGGAAATCAAGTTTCTACGCATACGCTGAATTTTCTTTAACTTTGTCTCTTCGTAGAAACTGAATTTCAGCATGCACAAAGAAAATTCAGATCCACACTTAACAACTACTTCTAGAAATCAAGAATTGAGTGTTTGGAAAGGAGAGCGTGGACTCTAAAGCTCTCTCATTCGAGAAACTCTACATATGAATGTTTATCCAAAGAAATAAGTAAGATTTTCGGATCTCGAAAATGAATTTAATTTATAATTTAAGTTAAAGTGTAATGAAAATTAATAGATTAGGGTAATTAAAGTAAAAGTTCTACATTAATTTTTTTTTTCCCACATTGACAAGATGAGTCTCATAATTGCAAGATTATTATTATTATAAGTATCATATTTTCAATCCCTAAATCAGAAAACTGATTTCAATCAGGACTATCTGTTCTGTTCACCAATTAGATAAAAATAATGTTACAAATAGTAAACCGTACATAAATGATTGAATTTTATCCAATTGGGAAATATGTTTGTCGACAATATTTTTTCAATTGTTGTAATCAATGGCAAACGCTCTGGTCAAATGCGTTTATCGAGAAAGTTTTCGAACTCTAAATACTCCATCCGTCTCTAAATATTTACCTTATTTCTAAATGATACAAATACGAATACGAGTAGAAATAGAGGAACTTAATATTTTATTAGTGAGTATGTATTAATTTTTCATTTTAAATGAAACAGAGGGAGTACTACTTAATTAATAAGATTGTCGCTATAATTTTCATATAAAGACTCTTGTTAAGAAAAACTCGATTGAACATAATAATTGTATAGAATCGTATAGTTGAATGTTTAGTTGCATATGGTTGAGTGTTACACAAGCCCTAATCAAACATTTCACTGGCCAAACCCGAAATAAAATTATATAAATTCGTATCAAATTAAGTGAAAATTTGAAATTTTGAATAAGATATCGTGTTTGATTTGATTTAAAGTGGTTTTATCTTGAAAAGGAGAATGAGAAGAGTGTAAATTATAAAAAGAGGGCAGCAGGCAAAAGTGATTCAACGCGTTCAATCATTTTCATTACAAAAACCTTATCATGAAATTAAAGGCACATGTTGCTGACTAATATTTCAAACTTATCACTAACAAGAATGTCAGTTTCCTGGTTGGGGACAATTATTCAGATTAATGCTGCTGTCCTTCCCTTATTTTTCGCATTATACAATAATTTTTATTTTGATTTAAGATAAGCTTCGGAGGAAAATTATTACTCCCTCCATTCCATTTATTTGATCATATTTTAACTTGCATGAATGTTAAAACTCATTTATGATTACATTAAATATTTGAGCATATTTTCTGAATTACCCTTATTTAGCAATAACTACTAATAATAATTCTATTAATTATGTTCAATTTATAAGGATAAATTTGTAAACACATACAAAAATAATACTAAATTTAGATAATGGACCATATAAATGAGACATTCAAATAAAAAATATGGACTAAATAATCAGAACCGAGGGAGTATTTTTTATTATTAAAATGAAATAGAAAGCTCAAAAAGAGTTTGAGAGTGGGTGACATGTGGGAAGCCATCCAAAAATCTCCTATGTTAATTGTTTATTCATATTTTGAGATATTGAACTCATTAAATATAAAATAATTGACTTGTAAAACCTCATCTTAAATATTTTAAATTATAATAAGTTTTATATATGTTAAATGTATCTGATATTGGTCGAATATAAAAATATGAGTCATTTTATAATAGTGAGACATTCATCTCCTTATAAGTTAATCATGTACATAAGAGTTGGATCTTAAAATAACATGAGAGTAAATCCAATTACATTGATGGGAGTAGCAATGTGCATTCGATTGGGTCGGGTACGAAACCCTCTACCTGAAAACCGATCCGAAGTTCATCCCACCCTATCCACCACCCGACCTCAACGTTCGGGTCGGGTTTTCGGGTTTCAGGTCACCCGAAATTCAAGAAAAATTTGCAAGATTTTTTTTTCAAAATCATCAAACTCCTATCCTCAATTCACAATTCATATTCAAGCAAAACAAGGTAATCAATAATACAACAAACACATTAAATAAAAACAGCAAAATAAGCAAAAAAGCAACACACAACAGAGTGCAAAATGGGAAAGGGGTTCAAGACTTCATGAGCGAGATGCAGGTGACTGGTGCAGCACGTAGAGGGGTGCATGAGCGAGATGTGGGTGGCTTAGTGGCGAGATGTGCAGCAACAAGATGGGTGCACGAGAGAGTTAGCGAGATGCGTTGCAACGGAGGGGCGAGCGCTATATCTGCAACACTGGCTGGCAGGGGAGAGGTAGACGCCGCGACGGCGGCGGTTCGGGAGCCTGGGGCTTGATGATTGACGGCGAGGGGTTGGGGGCTGGGGAACGATGTGTAAAATTGTAAGTGCAACAATATTAGGGTATAGGTTTTAGGGTAGGAAATAATTTATTTTATGTTAAAATTTTATTTTATGTATTAGAGTTTGATCGGGTTGGGTGACATCCGAACCCGAACATCGAAACCCGCCACCCGACCCGAAACTATTTCGGGTGAACTTTCCAGACCCGACACCCGATTCGACCCAACCCGACACAAAATACATTGGTTTGGGTTGATTTTTTGGGTCAAATCGGGTCTTGCACACCCCTAGATGGAAGCTCTATTAGTACCGTTGTTAGCAGTTTGAGATATATAAATAATCTTTAAAAGTGTACTAAATGTGTCTCATTTTGGCCAAAGAATTGGTTCATGGATCTTAACATAATAACTTTGTAATTATCTCTAATAGTTAAAACAAAAGCATGAATTTGAATAACTTTTTGTTTGTAAATCATTTTCTTAAATTAAATATAAATATTTAAACATAATTGAGTTTAAAAAAACAAAACTTTAAACTCAATAAAACTTGAATTGTAAACATTATGATAATAAAATTAGAAGCTTAATTTAATAGTTGTTATGAAATTTGTTAGAAATTTCCTTATGTTATTCTGTTTTGGTGGCTTAAAGTATGTAAAAGTCATCTTAACTTGTCTTTAAATAGTTTCAGTATAGTCGAAAATTGTGTAAGCCGTGGTTTTATTTGAGTTCTCTTCTTTCTCTCTTTCTTTTATGCTTAATCTTCCTCTCCTTGACTAGTAAGGGAAAAAGCTAGCTAGAGTCCAGTATAGGATCTATATTGAATTTTAAGTTGGACTAATCAGTCTGGAATGCACAAAGACTGAACAAACTAAGGTTCATATCGAACTTGAAAGTCTGGAAAAATATGAGTCTAATTGATGAGTTTGGATTTCCAGCAAGTATGGGCTTAACCTGTATGGTTGCACCTAGTACACAAAAATTACCAGCTTAGTACAACAATAAAAAGAGATATTCAATTGGACTTCATCCAATTTGTCTCTAACATACATTTATTTCATACCTTCAACCTCACGGCTATAAATAGCGGAGGATCTTCAACAGAAGAAGGTTACGACTTGAAATAACGAAAGCAAATACAAAACTTACGAATTTAAAATTTTGTTACCAAGCTTAGAAAAATGTTCAAGGCTTTTAAAGCTTTCTGTATGTCATTTCAGTGAACACAAGACTCGGAACTTTTACGTTCTTGAGTTATCTCTTGGTAATTTTTCTCTCAAAAAAATATACAACAGTCAAGTACGCCTTGTAATCTGACTCTTACGGGTTGTTTTGCCGCCGGGCCGAATGTTCAATGAAGAACTATAACCACCCTATTCCAGCAACGAGGAGGCTAATTGATGCGCCCACACTCTAAGGAACTGAGAAGCGAAGAACGAGCAATGATCATGCCAGTGAGCTCGTGGACTGAAGGACAAGTCATTCTTTAGCAAGGAATAGATTGTAGAAGCACCTGTAAAAGTTCTAAGATTAGTGAATTACCAGACAAGTGTCTGAAGAGTGGACGTAGGACCTTTAGAGTCCAAACCACTATAAAATCATTTGTCATTTACTACTTTCTTTCATACTGTCAGCATAGTCTTATTTAAAACTCAACACTCAAGTATTGCAGTGTAATCTGAAAACTGACTTTAAGCATACTTCACGTTAAATACCTGAACTAAAGGATTTGACAAACCAAGTTCACGCGTCACTCTCAGCTTGAATAGGTGTAAGCTTATCAAACAAACAAATTCATTTTTGTTGTGCATATTTTTTATACTCTGATAAAATCGGGACCAACAATAGTAAAACAATTAAACATGAACAAAACTCTCTTCAATCTGATTATACCTATTCAAATCTAAATAAAGTGTGATTAAATGTAGGGTTTGGGTGATAATTGATTTTCAAACAAACATGATAATTTGAGATGTATTTAACTTGACTCAAATAAGTTGTGGATTGATGCAATCCAAGATCCCAATTACAAAAGTCGTTCGTTTTCATTGGCAATAAAATCTCACGTTGTTTGACTCCCAAAATAAAATTCAAGAATCCAAATTACAAAATCTTGTGGATGTCGGTGTTTAAATATTAGTCCACGCCACACTATTTTAATACGTGAACGCATCAATTTTTATATAAATAAATGGGAAGGTCTTGGGTTAGGCAGACCTAAACGATTTAGACGGGTTTTATCTATTAACCCAATCTTTAGGCGGGTTTTATCCATTAACCCAAGCCCAAACTCATATAATATACCCTATTTGGGATGGGTGAACCTATTTGGGTAGGATAAAATCCGCCTAAACCGTTTAGGTCTGCCTAACGCAAGTTTTTGCCTAAATAAATATATATAACAAGAGAAAATAAAATAAAACGTAGGCCAATGAAAGATTCTTGATAAGATTATATAATCAATCATATCTTTCTCCACTTAAAAAATCGAGGGGCCACGCATGAAAGATACTTATCATTATCCACGATTATGACCTAACTTTTCAACCTCACCCATATTTTCACTTCCTTATTATTAAATTTTCCCGCAGATTTTGTCTCATAATTTTAATTTTAGGGGCAACTTTAATCTAACTACCACCCTCTTCTAATTAATTTGCCTTTGTAATTACTAATTAGGGAGGTGCATACCGACATTTCAATTGACAATATAAATCAACTTTCTAAACCACCAATTAAATTTTTTTTTTATTCAAATCGGTTGATTGTGCAAAAGAATTGAAACCAAACCAAACTCAAATCGAAGTTCAGGTTTCAAATTCATCTGAACTCC
>JAPKLW010004164.1:0-15009 GCA_026898455.1 Plectranthus barbatus
TTCGTCTCTCTTGGTCAGCCTTTCTTCTTTCTTCCCCCTCTTTGATTGCAGCCAAAAAATTGGTACCATAGGATGCCATGGTCTCCATCAGAGATGTCTTGGTCTCAGCTAGGTCTTTTTGAACAGCCTCCAGACTTGTCTTGTTCTCAGAGACGGTCAGATTGGTTTCAGCAACCGCCGCTCGTACAGTGGATACTTTGCTTCTGACTTCATCAAGCTCCCGACGCAATTGTATTGATGATTCCTCCACTCTCTCATTTATCTTAAGTTGTACGAAGGAGGTGAAAGCACTAGCTAACTCAGCAGTCAATTGGATAGGAAAAGGGAGTTGAATAGAACTTATCGGAGTAGCGAGGAAGGTCGTGGGTGTAATAAGCTCTTGATGTGATGGAATGGGCACGTGCTGAATCGGAGCAGGTAGTGTAGTCACTTGTGTTTGATAGATGTGCTCCTCATTCGCGATCCGCTGAGCAGCCTCTATGGCTTGTGCAATTCTCTTAGCCTCTGCCTCTTGAACTTCGCTAACCACTTGCGCGATATCAATGTTGAAGAATTTAGCAAGTTGTTTGTCCTTGTTGCTAAATTCAAGAGCATTACGCTCCGTTGCCCTTGCTGCTATCCGAGCTTTGAATCTTTCAGCTCGCTAAAGCTCATAGTCCATCTGCCGTTTCCTATAGGCGACAGCAGCTCGTGCTTGGCATTTTGACAATTCCACTCTAGCATCGGAATACCCATAAGGAGCAAACGTTGATTTGGGTAGACCAGCTGTCTGCGTAAGAAGACGGTGTTCTCGGATGGCCTGAAGTCTGCTCATCACTTGTTTGTCCGAGAACTGCTTCATTCCAGGAACCTGATCAATCCAATCAAAGCTCCATCTCTCTTTGCGTCTCCAAAAATTGAGCCCTTTGGCTGTAATGACTAGCATTCTTTCTTCGAAGCACAATTGATATGTGATGTAGTCAAATGTCTTCCACCGTCGGAACTCCTCGGTTAGCAAACGCCCTTCAGGAGTTGTCTCATCTAACTCGGTGTGGAAGAGATCAGCAATGGCGCGCTCGATTTCTGATTGGACAAACATTTCAATTTCTTCAACCATGGTGGCTAGATCTGAATTGGCCTCCTCTTCAGGGAATACCTTAGGACACCACTGCCTAATCCGTCTTAATTTGTAGCGAGGTCCTGGCAAACCATGGAACGGAACTCGAAGGAGTTGATCCGATCCAGAGGTTGTTTTCTTCAGCATTTTGGCGTTATAAATCTCCTCGGAATCTCTGTCAGAATCGGATTCAGAAAGACATGAAGACTCATGTTCAGAAGTTTGAAATTCATACCCGAATGGATTGTTTGGTTCTGGAGCGTTAGTTGCTCCGGATTCTGAAGGATTGCTGGCGGATTCAGTAGATGGATGCTCCTCATTAAGCTCAGCATCCTGTTGCGGTTCTATTTGGTTAGCATCAGAGGGGATTGCGGTCGGCTAGGCTTCCGAATGTATCTCTTCTGGCTGGTCTGCTAATGAGCTCTGCTCAGGATGTTCCTTGGACAAATCAGGAACAATAACATTGGCGGCCGTTATCTCATGTATGGTAGCAGAAGGTTCTTCAGTCAGGGTGGTGTCTGTTAATTCAGGAAGGCTAGCACCACTAGATCCTGCTCCATCGTCTGTCCTTCGTTGTGAATGAGGACCCATGGCATCTCCTGCTGAGTGCTGAGAGCGATCGTGATGTATGTGGTGAGTTTCATTAAAGGCACCGGTCGCCAGGAGTTTAGCAAACTCCTTATCAGAGATCCCTTCTTGTGTAGCTGTTTCCTCTGTAGCAATCTCATCGGCCACATTCTCTTCTGCTATCACCTCATGGTCAACTGCTATATGAGTGTGGGTAGCAGACTCATCTGAACTGGTTTCGCTGCCAGATTCTGTAGCAGCATCATCTTTAGCCGTTTCCTTCGAAGATTTGCCACCTTGGTGTTTAGCAATCCTCTCATCATGTGCCTGCTTTACGCTATGAAACTTCTTATCACGCTCCTCAAAGATCATCCATTCGCGCATCTTTTTGAATTCTCTGTGCTCTTTTTCTCTTGCAACGGCCTTTCTCTTCTTCTCTTTTTGCTTGATTACTTTCAGCCTATCAGGCAACGGTAGTTCGGACACAGGAATCACTACAAGAAAAATGCGAAACAACAACGGTTAAAAAATGTTGTCGTAGGGCATTTTGAAGTGTTGTCGTAAGTGGTGTTGTTGTAAGTTGGTACTGAAAGACAACGATTTTGAAACCGTTGTCGTTTCTAAAAAAGACAACGGGTTTACAACTGTTGTCTTTTAAACCGTTGTCTTTTCTCCAACATAAAAAAAATTAAAATGGAGAAGTGGGGTATCGATCCCAGTACATCCCGCATGATACGCTGGAGCTCAACCATCTAAACTACAAACACAAATTATATGATTTCTATATGATTTATAATTATAATTATTAATGTATCTTTAATATAAATCAAATAAATTAACACATATTTGTTTTGTCATTTTATATTTTATAATTAGTCTAAAAATCAAGGTATTTTTTAAACACTTTATGTATTTTTTTTGAATAATTATTTAAACATATTTAATTCACCTGGCATACCCACGTATTTCAAAGGTATTTCAAACCTATGATCTTTTGGTTATCGGCAAGATGGTTTTACCACACACAATTATTATTGTAGTAGCTATAAACATGGATAAAATCGTCTACTCTCTAATGGTGTTTTATTTTATATTTAATTATCTTGTTTCCTAAATTAACTTATTATTTTTACAAAAATAAAAATTAAGTATAAAATAATATAGGGAAAACTATTATATACACCAAATGTAACGTTTAACTTTTCAAAATATTACAGAGTATTTTTATCAATTAAATAAGAATCACTAGAATTTAAAAAAAATTAGAATAACAACACACAAATACAACTGTTGTTTTTTCAATAATAAACAACACGTAAACAACAACACTAGTGTAAAACTGTTGTCTTTTCGATAATAGGCAACACGTAAACAACAACACTAGTGTAAAACTGTTGTCTTTTAGCGTATTTTTTAGCTACTGTTGTCTTTTCGATAATAGACAACACGTAATCAACAACACTTATGTAAAACTGTTGTCTTTTAGCGTATTTTTTAGCAACTGTTGTCTTTTCGATAATAGACAACACGTAAACAACAACACAAGTGTAAAACTGTTGTCTTTTAGCGTATTATTTTACTAAAAGACAACACTTTTATTTACAACAACACTTTTTTAGTCTACGACAACACTTTTCAACGAAAAATGTTGTCTTTTTAGTGTTGTTGTTCAATATTTTTCTTGTAGTGAATAGTTGTTGTTTTAGCAGCTTCTTGTTCAGCAAGTGTGAAGAGTCTTCTCTTTGTTCTCTTTTTCTTTGGAGTAGCAGCATCACCCGGTTGCTTCCTCTTGTTAAATAGTTCTGCTAGTTGACCGATTATTGGAGCTGATTGCTCAGCTTGCTTCTTAGCTAGAATCTCATCCAGTCGATCTGCTGGAAGATCTCCAAGTTCCTCAATGATTTCTATGCTTTTGAAGCATTGCTCTGTTTCTAGCTTACTCTGCATTTCAGCGAGCTCTTCTGCCGATAAAGTAGAGGAGTGCTGAAGAACCATTTCCCCTGCGCGCGGGCCTGATGTTGCTACAGACACAACATCTGTTGTTTCTTTCTTGTAAACTGGAAGGAAATCAGTGGTCAGCAAATCCTCTCCTTCATCAAGTTCATCTTCTGGAATAATGAGTTCCAGGAATTTGCTGATCTTTAGCCCAAAACTGACATTAGATGAGAAAGTCCCAGAACCCGGCGTTAGATTCTTGTTCTTTCTCGCATGATCCAGCCATCGCTCATAAAAGAATTCAGCCAAATTTCCATTGTACCCATCCTCCAATGCCATCATCACTCCATATTTCTTCGCAGACAACTCAGAATGCGATCCGGCGTCGCATTGAAACATCTTAATTACCAATTCTGCGAGAATCTTGTAATTATCGGAGAAATCTTTGATTGGGGTGGAAATCTTCCATGGATGGTCCAGGTCCTCTTCAACTTCTGGGCGCTTCCAGGTGTACCACCGTTCCTTGTACTTATCAGACTTCATTAGATACTTGGTCATTATTCGCCCACCGGAGTTGCGAAGGCCGAATGTCTGGGCTAGAACTGCAGGCGATACTTCGATGATATTCCCAAAAACGGAGGTGGTGAAGGATGACGATTCTTTGGGAATGACTGCCCTGGCGAAGAACTCAGCGACCATGGGCGGTCTGAATTTCTTGGGTTCTGCGGAGAGATACTGTACCACTTGGGCTTTGACCAACCTTTCCATGACGAATTCAGGGAACGTTGAGGCGGCGAGAGGAGTGAATAGAATCCTATCTCTATTTACTTGAGTAGTGCGTTTCTGGGCATCAGATAGCCCAGAGGCAGCCTTCTTGCGAAGAAGAGAGACCAATCGATAATGACAGTGATCTTTGTGAATGTCCTCCTTCGTCCCAATTCCGGTGAATTCGGGTCGATGTCTTTCATGTAATCTCTCATCGGGTGTGGGTTTGCGAAAGAAAGCTATTTTAGGCTCTTGGTTAGCAGCAAATTCTGTGGTAGACATGCTGAGAGGGTTTTAGGTTGAGCAAATGCAAGGATAGGGTTTATGAGGACTGGTTGCGGAGACAATTTAGGAAATTGAATATGAGAGAGAATGAGAGTTTATGGATTTGAGGCGAAAGTATTGTGAATGATTATCCACCGATCGCGCTTCCTCCGCTTTAATTGCTATCGACGGTTAGGATTTCACACGTTCAGCACGATTGGACGTGTGTGACCCATTACTCGAGAGTACTTGAGCACTTTCGAGGTGGCAGTTACGGATTAGATGTAGCCACTGTCGTGCATTTAATGCTCCATCTCGGATACGCTTGGTTTGAGTAGCATAGACTCTTGCTTCGATGTCCTAGCAATCTTAACACGATTCGGACCTTGTTTGCTGATTTGATCTTAGCAGACACCTTGACTTAGCAAGCACACTTAGCAGCTTCTTTTGCAATAGTGCTGAGCCCCTCAAGGATCTCTTGCTTCAACAAACCACATATTTCCGAAGTAAGCTCCAATTTTCCATAAAAAGGTCATCAAGTGCTTTTATTTAAGACGATTGATTTCTGCCTTAATCAGTGGATTTGGGATGTCCTTTGGTGTCTTTTCAAGTATACGTGGAAGAGATCGCCGTATCACTCTGGTAGGTTGACTTGCTGGAAATAGATTTACTTAGACAGGTGGTGTTCCCCCCTTTGTCGAGACTCCTCGACTTCCGCCCCCTGAATTAAGTTGACAAGACACTTTTGGGAGAATGTTCCCTCTATGGAGAGAGCCACGATTTTGCTATAAATAACGTCCTACTCTTTTTCTTGAATACCATCTCCTTCAAACCCTTTTGCATAGTATTTATTTCTTTCCTTATTCTACAATGATGTACCAAGTCACCATTGCTCCGAGTGACCTAACCGTCACTCGCAACCAAATTCTTCACGAATCAGGATTGTTCTTTGAGTATGATGAGAACTATCATGTGGCAAACTTTGTTATGGGGGCTCTTCGTGAGAGTCGTCTGGACCAGTTTTTGATGACTACTCCTGCACGTTATCAGAAACGAGCCCTTCAAAGCTTCATCTTTTCATGTGAGACAACTGACGATGCTATCTGGGGCGCCTTCGGGGACCAATTGGTTTGCTGGACGCCATCTTTCTTTGCTCATAAATTTGGTCTCCCACGGGGTCCAGTTCTCATTATGGACTTCAACCGCCATATGACTACTCCTGAGTTCGGCTTCTGGGACAAGTGGAGGCAGTCGGATATCTATGACTTTTCGCCAACTCCGTCATGTCTGGAGCTGAAGGAGGAGTATAGAGTTATCTTTGACATCATCAGTAATGTCACGTTTGGAGTTAATGCTGATAACTATGTGTTCAACCCTAGAATCTGGAGGGCCATGATGGCCATTGATGCAGAAGTGAAGAACGTCGACTGGGCGGGGTTCTTCTTTGATGGGGTGAAGGAGTGCATCGACTATTTTCCTCAATTTCCTCTGCCAACTGCCATGCAGTTGAGTTGGTTACTGGAGCAGAAGTTCCCCCACGTTGTATCTGAGGGCCTCCCTGTGATGGGTTCTGACTTCTACCCCTTGAGGCCTCACTTTCCTAACCCGTGGTGATCGATGTTCTGGGCTCTCCCTCCTTTTGTTGCTGATATTAACTGATTTCCAACAAGCATTCCTAGACTTTTGTAATAGATGTTGATGTAAGGGTTGGCTATACCTGATTTCCCTTTTGTAATGGTGTAATGTTGTCGGAATGTGTTGCTCTTCCTTTTAATGAATCGACTAATATGCTACTTCAGTTCCATTTGCTGAGTTTCTTCTCATAGAATGTTTTGCTGAGTAAGAATTATTCGAATAGCAAACCTCTGTCTGCTGCGCTGGTGTGCTATTTTCCACTTAAACACGACACGTCTCAGCAATCCTGTTTACTTCTGATGTTTGAGGCTCAGCATCTCATATTCCAGCAAATCCGTGATATCTTTAGTAAACCCCAAAAATTAGCATCCTGAATTTGATCAATCCTCGAGTGAGTTCTTTAGACTTCAAGAAATCCAAAAAGAAAGAATGAGGGCTTGGACTCATTCATCCATGTCTTCTTCTAATTCCATCAATCCTAGCTTTAAGCATAGTTCTTTGAATCTGGCTTCGGCTAGCGGCTTGGTGAAGATGTCTGCTAGCTGATCTTCAGTACAAATATATTGAACATCAATGTCCCCTTTCTCCTGATGATCACGGATGAAATGATGTCGTATATCAATGTGTTTGGTTCTTGAATGATGAACCGGATTCTTGGTTATGCACATTGCACTGTTGTTGTCACAGTAGATAGGCACGCATTCGGGAGCAATATCATAATCCAATAACTGCTGCCTGATCCATAGGACTTGAGCACAACAACTCGCTGCTGCTACGTATTCTGCTTCAGTGGTAGATGTAGCTACAGAATGTTGCTTTTTGCTAAACCAACTTATTAGCTTGTGTCCAAGAAATTGACAAGTTCCACTTGTGCTTTTTCGATCGATTTTGCATCCTCCAAAGTCTGAGTCTGAGAATCCGCTGAGTGATAAACCATCGGATCTTGGATACCAAATCCCTAGTCCTTCTGAGCATTTCAGATACCGAATTATCCGCTTAGCAATGTCTAGATGTGATTTCTTGGGATTCGCCTGATATCTAGCACACACTCCTACAGCATACGAGATGTCTGGTCTGCTAGCTGTTAGATAGAGTAAAGATCCAATTATGCCTCGATAAAATGATGGATTCACATCTTCTCCACTCTCATCAATGCTTATCTGACAACTTGTGCTGAGTGGTATTCTTAGACTCTTGGTTTTCTCGGGGCAATACTTAGCAATCAGATCTCTAGTATACTTCCTTTGATGGATGAAGATACCTTCGGATGATTGTTTAACCTGAAGTCCAAGAAAATAGGACATCCTTCCCATCGTGCTCATTTGAAAATTACTCTGCATGAGCTTAGTAAACTTCTCACATAGCTTTTGATTCTTTGATCCAAAAATGATGTCATCAACATAAATCTGAACTAGCAAGATACTTCCTTCATCTTTGATTCTGAATAGGGTTTGGTCAATCTTCCCTTTAGTAAATCCATTTGCTAACAGAAATTTCGACAATGTTCCATACCAAGCTCTTGGTGCTTGCTTAAGTCCGTAAAGAGCTTTCTTGAGTCTATAGACTTGATTTCCTTGCTCGAAGCCTGGGGGTTGCTCTACATATACTTCTTCTTTGAGTTCACCGTTTAGAAAGGCGCTATTTACATCCATCTGCAATACTGGGAATTCATTGTGAGCAGCATATGCTAGAAATAGCCTTATTGCTTCCAATCTAGCGACGGGTGCGAATGTCTCATCGTAGTCAATTCCTTCACACTGTCTATATCCCTTCGCCACGAGGCGAGCTTTATTTCTGATAACTACGCCTGATTCATCCTTCTTATTCTTGAAGACCCACTTAGTGCCAATAACACTTTGATGTTTAGGTCTGTCCACAAGTTCCCAAACTTGATTTCTTGTGAATCCAGCTAGCTCTTCGTGCATAGCATTTACCCAGTCTACTGACTTCAGTGCCTCTTCTACTTTGAGCGGTTCTATTTGAGATATATAGCAAGCGAGTATAGCATTCCCTTGTCTTGTGAGGGTAGGGTCGTTGATATCTCCGATGACATGCTCAAGAGGATGAGCTCGTAGCCATACTGGTCGAATAGGAGATCCGTTTTCAGCATTTCCTTCTCCTGGTGGATTACCGTCAGCTATGACATGTTCCTCACCAACATCTTGATGTTCAGCATCTTGATTACCATCAGCATTTGGTACCTCAACATGTACATCTTCAGCAATGATGTCTTCTAGCACATTAATTTCTTCAATTGGTATCTCAGCACCTTGCGGTAGTTTTTCTGGGCCATCTGGAGGTGTTTGATCATCTTCATCATCGATTACTCCAATAATATCCAGATTCTCATTAAGGTGGATGGATGTGGCCTCAGCATGATCATTAGCATCACTGGCCCGATCAGCAGCCTGGTCTCCAGCTGAGTGCGTTGAATTTGGATTCGGATCATTCATAGACCTAGTTGGATCAATTTGCAAGTTCTCGAAAGAGTTTGATAATGATTGATCAACAACATCCTTGGTCTCAAGATCACCATCCTTTGATTCTTTAATAGTTCTGCGCACTAGAGTAGATTCATCAAAAATAACATTGCATGTTATCTCCACAATTTGAGTTGTCTTGTTTAACACTTGATAGCCTTTATGAGAAGGGTGTCCATATCCTAGGAACACACCCTCATCAGATTTAGGCGAGAAAGTGTTAAGTTTTGACTTCCCGTTATTGTGAATATAACATGTAGAACCGAAAACGCGTAGATGAGTTATGGAGGGCTTACAACCATTGTATACTTCATATGGAGTTTTGCTGAATCTGCCGTTGATTGCGCTCCTATTTTAAGTATAGCAAGCGGTCATCACAACTTCTCCCCAATACTTTCCACTTAATCTTGAATCAGCAAGCATTGATCTCACGGCTTCTTTCAAGGTTCTATTTCTCCTCTCCACTAGACCATTCTGTTGAGGAGTCCTTGCAGTGGATCTTTCGTGATTGATTCTGGCTTCTGTGCAAAAGTCCATTAAGACTCCATTGCAGAACTCGGTTCCATTGTCTGATCTGATTCTTTTCACAGTGACCTCCTTGCTTTTTTGTTCTTTTAGGATCAGCTCCGAAAGTAGCAGCTTTACTTCATCCTTGGTCCTTAGTAACCGAACCCATGTGTACCTGGAAAAATCATCAACAACCACAAGAGTATATATCTTTTTACCTACGGTTGCTGGAGTGACAGGACCAAATAGGTCCATGTGTAGAAGTTCGAGGATTCTTGCTGAGGTTGCTTTTGCTGGGTTTGATTTGAAAGATGCCTTTGTCTGCTTTCCTTGTTGACAGGCTTTGCACACCCCTTCTTTTCGAAAGGTTTCCACGGGCAATCCTTCAACCAGCTTATGCTTAGCAAGAAAGTTGATGGTTTTGAAATTCAGATGGGTTAGCCTCTTGTGCCAGAGCCAATTTGTCTCCTCCTTGTTGAATGCTACGAAGCAAGAGTCCTGTTGGCTACTTTGCCAATCGACTACATATAAACCACCCTTGCGGATGCCTCTGAGCTTTACTTCTCCAGTAATTTTGTCAACGATATCACACCCAGAGTTAATAAAGTAAACATTGTACCCATTTTCACATAGTTGGCTGATGCTCATCAGATTATGTTTGAGATTGGAGACAAGTGCAACATTGACTATTCTTATTCCATCTTGTTCAATACATCCTCTTCCTATGACTCTTCATTTGCTATTGTCACCGAATATGACTGTGGAACCGTAGAAACTTTGAAGTTCTGAGAACAAGTCTGCACATTCAGTCATGTGACCTGAGCAACCACTATCAAGGATCCATTCATTCGATAAGCTTGACACTTTTGCTCTTGGACCCTGTCCCTGCAATTATCACAAGGTTTATTTAGGTACCCGCTTAGCATCGGGTCCTGCAGGATTAGCAGATGTCATTGTTCCTTTTGGAACCCACATGCGAGTGATTCTCAAGATTTTCTTCTTAACATCACTCGTAATACCTTTCTCACCCTTAGGATAAGTAGTCTTTACATGCCTAATTTGAGAGTGATGTATGATAGATTGATGAGCCTTCACAGTCCTTTTTGAAGAGAATCTATTGGACTCGGGTCTCACATAGGTAATCGGCCTATGTGGTGTGTATGATTTATATGAAGGTCTCACAGCATGATATTGAGCTTGTTTGCCTTTGTAGAAGAAAGGAGTTACTGTCCTTGCAGTAGTTACATACTGCTCAGTATATCCTCTAGACTTTGCTGAGTCAGGTTGCTGAGCAATTATTTTAGCTCTTGGGTGAACCTTAGCAGACATACTTGTCTGATGACTTCTCTCATACCTATGCTGAGGTTTAGTGAATGTGTTCTGCTGAATCCTTAGTTTTTGCTTAGCAGAAGAATTCTTAGCAGCGGTCTTTTCCTCTATTTTGTTTTTATCATCGAGCATTCCAGCAGAAATAAACGTAATCTGTTTCTGCTTAGATTGTTCGACGTTCTTTCCACGACTAAATTCGATTCCTGATCTATCAGTATGATGTTTTTGCTGACTAATAGCAGCATTCAGGACATCTTTGCTAGTCGTATATGTGCAAATGCAGCTTTCCTTAGGTTTATTCTTCAGAACGTGATTTTCTTTTTCTAAGTTTTTCAAAAGTTCAGAAAGTTTTGAAAAATTTGCTTTCAAATCGGAGAGTTCCTTACTTTCAGACCTTAGTCTTTCGACTTCCTCAGTCAAGAGTGTGACTTTTGATTTCAAAGACGTATTCTCTCCAATAATTGAATTTTTAATCTCATACATTTTAGTAAATTCTATCGAAAGCTTAGTTAGATAATCTTCCTCGGAATCCGAAGAAATAGGCTTTTCGGATTGATGCATGATGATAGGAAATGAAACATGTATGGGTGTTACCTCTTGATTGTCATTTGTTGAGCTAGATTTTGCTAAGCACTCTGCGTCAGCATCAGCAAAGCGATCTTCAACGAAATCAGCCATCAGAACCAGCATAGCCTCCTCCTCATCTCCTGATGAATAATACTCTTCTTCTTCATTGTCAGGGATGTCTGGAACTTCGGTTCTGGTCAACAGTGCTTTTGTTACTGCTCGAACAGCTCTTCGTTCAAACCTTTGTTTGAGACGTTCCCTCTCCTCTGGACTAACTTTAGGGCATTCATGTTTCAGATGATCAGGAGAATTACACTCGAAGCATGTCCTTGGCTTTCTCTCTGAGGATCGAGGAAATGATGTAGGCTTAGCATATGGAGTCTTAGCATCTTTGCTTTCCTTTTCTGCTATTGCTTCTTGCATTAACTTTTGTAGTCTTTTCATCTGCTCCTCTAGTTCGCTAATTTTGACGTCTTCTTGTTGAGAGTTTGATGATGCAGCAGCCTCCTTAGCTGGTAATGCTGGGGTTGATCTTTCCTTATTGTAGTATGGCTTTTTCTGCTTCCCTTTCCAAGCTTCCTTTTTGACGAAATGTGCTAGATCCTCCGAGTTGCTAACATTTTCGGTTGACAATTTGCCCACAGCAGCTTCATTCTTCTTTGATTGCTGTATTATAAACTCGTGAGTCTTAAGTTGATCGAATACCTCAGACGTTGTCATTTTGCTGAGATCTTTTTCGCTTAAGCTCGTCATCTTCACGAACCAGTCACTTCTGGGGTATAGTTTGGAGATGATCTTGTTATTCATCTCTCCATTGTTGTACGTCTTCCCAAGATTCTTTAGTTCAGCGACAATGGTGTTGAATCTTTCCTCCATTGATTGAATAGATTCACCTGGCTACATGGAAAAGGATTCATACTTATCAACTGCTACCTGCATTTTGTTGCGTTTCATTTGATCCGTCTCCTGAGATGATTTGCAAACATAGTCCCACATCTCCTTTGTTGTATCGAAGTCTAGCACCTTGTCTGCCATTAGGGTAGGTAGTGAATCAAGGATGAGTTTCTGAGCAACGTGCTCCAGTTGAGCTCTCTCTTTATCTTCTCCAGAGTATTCATCGAAGGGTTTTTCGACCATTGGTGGTGGCCTTGGTTGTCCTTCAGCAGGTTGTCCTACAAAAAGATTAGGTTTCATAATTTTAATTGGACCTTTGTTTAGAACGTCTACCATTTCAGGGTGTATGCTCTGAAGTTGAATGGTAGCCATCTTCTTCCATGCTTTAAACTTCTCCTTGTTGTACTTGGGCAGGGTATGGTTCAGGGTATGGTTCAACATCTTGTGATCTTTTAGTACCTGAGCTAAACAAACAAGAACAAAACAACGCAAGGAAAATGATAGATCTGGTCACAGGTGACTCATAAACGGAGAGTCTGGTATGACCTCCGCTCTGATACCACTTGTTGGTCCCAAATTATCAGAGTCGTTGTGTATAAATCTAAACACGAAGTGCAGCGGAATAATTATTTTGCTGTTAATGTCTTCTTAAGTTTAGCTTTAGGGTCAGATGGTTCTTAGTTTGATTCAAGAATATATTAGCAAATTGAGTTTGCTAGATTATAAACCGAACAGTAACGCAATAAAACAGTAAAGTACACAAGATTTATAGTGGTTCGATCAAATCGATCTACGTCCACTCCTTAGCCGAAACGCTAAGAATTCACTAAAAAGATATGTGAAGAACAAGGAATCGCCGAACACTTGTAGCAGGCGGTGAACTTTTGGATCGGCTACTACAAAGCTATCCTCCGATGCTTCAATCTTTTCAGCAGCTACAGGTCAGGCCAAGTCAAGGGCGCACCTTCGTAAAACTTGTCCTTCGCCGACACAATGGAGATTTATAGTTTCTCCGAACTTTCAGACAGATACGGCAAAGGCCCATGATAGTCAATCTCTTTTCAGAGAAGTGACTGCTAGATACTTCCAGAAATGGAAGGTATCCCAATGATTAGAGATTCCAATTCGGAGCTAACGAATCTCACAAGATAGTGTCAGGAATTCAATGGCTGACACTCTTGGTTGTTGAGAGCCTTGAATGTGATTTATTTCTCTTTCTCTCAACTGACTGCTTCTTTTTGTTCGATTTGTCTGAGGAATCTTTTAGAGATAAAGTGTTTGCGCGTAGTGATGGAAGCAGTAGTCTCGACTCTCCGTTGGACTTCCTTTTTATATCTGGAGATTCAAATTTGAATCTCCAGACCCGTTAGACATGAAGCTTCTCCGTTCCCGTAATGAGTTGATCGCTTTCGGAGCATTAAATGCTTCGTACAATCCTTTTGACCTACTTACGGAAGTCTTTTGTCCTTATATGTACTTTGTGTCAGAATGGCTCCTTTCGATACGTTGTTGCTGCGTTTCTTTAGAATAGGTGGAGTTGTTTGCTAAGTCTTCCTTTTGTCGTGCGAGACTTCTTATCTTGGTAAAGATCCTGAGACTTTTGAGATGTCTATCTTTTTGTTAATCTGCTATTTTTATAGCAGTCTGCTAGCATTTTAGCAATCTGTCTTGTAACCAATTGCTAACTCTTTAGCAATTGTTCTTTTAGCATCTGAGTATTTGTTTTCTGATTGCTAAACTTTTTAGCACTCTGTCGTTTAGCAAATGTTCACTCCTTCAGCAGTCAAGCTTCTTAGCGATCGTCCGCTATCTCATTAGCAAACACCCCTGTTTGCTAAATCTCTTAGCATTCTTCTTCCGGCTATTTGCTGAAATTATTTTTTAGCAACCTGATCCTTCGGAATCTGCTAGATTCTGATTTGCTGAAGTTAGAATGCTGATCCCTTCTTGCATTCTCCTGATAGATTTCCTCTAGCGTTCTTCCAATTCTTCCTAGTCTATTACAACACGAGAATTTCCTATACATGACTTTACATATGTTTGCTAGACTATCTAGATCTTAGCAATTGATCGACCATCTAATAAGGTTTGATCCAGCAAAACCTTTTTACAATTTGTCCTATGGGAGAATTCGGGAACAATTCCCAACAATTTCCCCCTTTTTGGTGCGATCAAAGCTTTCGATCATTTGCTGACCATGAGAAGAAGAATATCTGAGTTTTACAATGATTTCCTAAAATATTTCAAACTAACTCAGAGTTCGTCCATCTTGGTTCTAGCAAAAAGGTTGATTAAAAAAATAAAATTCCCCCTCAACAAGTGCTTGGGAATATTTCTCGTTTAGCATAAGTGAATGCTGCAAGAGGTAATATGCTAGAATTTCTAGCATTTATGTAATTAGCAGACATTCAATCAACCAAAAAAAACATGATCTCAATATCCACATGCAATTTTGTTGAATACACAAAGAGTGTATTTCAACCTTAGAACGCCAGAAAAATCAGAAGTGGACAAAGAGATTTTGTCTAGATCCGATTCAATTTTATATATGATGTAGTAGTTCTGCGTACAAATTGAATCGAAAAACTAGACATGAAAATGAAGCAACAAGTTTCAAGAAAAGTAAGTGTCTAAGAATTTTACGAGCTAGGTGCTGGCTTGTCCTTCTCGCTGTCTGCTGGGTTTGCTAGATTCGATGGGTTGCCTTTCTGGATATCAGCAAGTCTTTCCATGGTGAACTTTGCAAACTCCGCAAAGAGGTTTGAGCTATTTTCTCTTTCAGCAGCTTCTCGTTCCAATTGCTTAGCAAGCTTTTCTTGCTCCATTTCCAATTTCTTTATTTGGAGTTCGTGCTCCTTTCTTTTCAGTTCTTCTTTAGCTTCATGCTCTTTCCTTCTCAACTCTTCCTTCGCTTCTTCTTCTTTCCTCCTTATCTCCTCTTTTCTTGCGGCTAACTCCTCATCTTCTTTT
>JAPKLW010004164.1:15019-30028 GCA_026898455.1 Plectranthus barbatus
TTCGTCTCTCTTGGTCAGCCTTTCTTCTTTCTTCCCCCTCTTTGATTGCAGCCAAAAAATTGGTACCATAGGATGCCATGGTCTCCATCAGAGATGTCTTGGTCTCAGCTAGGTCTTTTTGAACAGCCTCCAGACTTGTCTTGTTCTCAGAGACGGTCAGATTGGTTTCAGCAACCGCCGCTCGTACAGTGGATACTTTGCTTCTGACTTCATCAAGCTCCCGACGCAATTGTATTGATGATTCCTCCACTCTCTCATTTATCTTAAGTTGTACGAAGGAGGTGAAAGCACTAGCTAACTCAGCAGTCAATTGGATAGGAAAAGGGAGTTGAATAGAACTTATCGGAGTAGCGAGGAAGGTCGTGGGTGTAATAAGCTCTTGATGTGATGGAATGGGCACGTGCTGAATCGGAGCAGGTAGTGTAGTCACTTGTGTTTGATAGATGTGCTCCTCATTCGCGATCCGCTGAGCAGCCTCTATGGCTTGTGCAATTCTCTTAGCCTCTGCCTCTTGAACTTCGCTAACCACTTGCGCGATATCAATGTTGAAGAATTTAGCAAGTTGTTTGTCCTTGTTGCTAAATTCAAGAGCATTACGCTCCGTTGCCCTTGCTGCTATCCGAGCTTTGAATCTTTCAGCTCGCTAAAGCTCATAGTCCATCTGCCGTTTCCTATAGGCGACAGCAGCTCGTGCTTGGCATTTTGACAATTCCACTCTAGCATCGGAATACCCATAAGGAGCAAACGTTGATTTGGGTAGACCAGCTGTCTGCGTAAGAAGACGGTGTTCTCGGATGGCCTGAAGTCTGCTCATCACTTGTTTGTCCGAGAACTGCTTCATTCCAGGAACCTGATCAATCCAATCAAAGCTCCATCTCTCTTTGCGTCTCCAAAAATTGAGCCCTTTGGCTGTAATGACTAGCATTCTTTCTTCGAAGCACAATTGATATGTGATGTAGTCAAATGTCTTCCACCGTCGGAACTCCTCGGTTAGCAAACGCCCTTCAGGAGTTGTCTCATCTAACTCGGTGTGGAAGAGATCAGCAATGGCGCGCTCGATTTCTGATTGGACAAACATTTCAATTTCTTCAACCATGGTGGCTAGATCTGAATTGGCCTCCTCTTCAGGGAATACCTTAGGACACCACTGCCTAATCCGTCTTAATTTGTAGCGAGGTCCTGGCAAACCATGGAACGGAACTCGAAGGAGTTGATCCGATCCAGAGGTTGTTTTCTTCAGCATTTTGGCGTTATAAATCTCCTCGGAATCTCTGTCAGAATCGGATTCAGAAAGACATGAAGACTCATGTTCAGAAGTTTGAAATTCATACCCGAATGGATTGTTTGGTTCTGGAGCGTTAGTTGCTCCGGATTCTGAAGGATTGCTGGCGGATTCAGTAGATGGATGCTCCTCATTAAGCTCAGCATCCTGTTGCGGTTCTATTTGGTTAGCATCAGAGGGGATTGCGGTCGGCTAGGCTTCCGAATGTATCTCTTCTGGCTGGTCTGCTAATGAGCTCTGCTCAGGATGTTCCTTGGACAAATCAGGAACAATAACATTGGCGGCCGTTATCTCATGTATGGTAGCAGAAGGTTCTTCAGTCAGGGTGGTGTCTGTTAATTCAGGAAGGCTAGCACCACTAGATCCTGCTCCATCGTCTGTCCTTCGTTGTGAATGAGGACCCATGGCATCTCCTGCTGAGTGCTGAGAGCGATCGTGATGTATGTGGTGAGTTTCATTAAAGGCACCGGTCGCCAGGAGTTTAGCAAACTCCTTATCAGAGATCCCTTCTTGTGTAGCTGTTTCCTCTGTAGCAATCTCATCGGCCACATTCTCTTCTGCTATCACCTCATGGTCAACTGCTATATGAGTGTGGGTAGCAGACTCATCTGAACTGGTTTCGCTGCCAGATTCTGTAGCAGCATCATCTTTAGCCGTTTCCTTCGAAGATTTGCCACCTTGGTGTTTAGCAATCCTCTCATCATGTGCCTGCTTTACGCTATGAAACTTCTTATCACGCTCCTCAAAGATCATCCATTCGCGCATCTTTTTGAATTCTCTGTGCTCTTTTTCTCTTGCAACGGCCTTTCTCTTCTTCTCTTTTTGCTTGATTACTTTCAGCCTATCAGGCAACGGTAGTTCGGACACAGGAATCACTACAAGAAAAATGCGAAACAACAACGGTTAAAAAATGTTGTCGTAGGGCATTTTGAAGTGTTGTCGTAAGTGGTGTTGTTGTAAGTTGGTACTGAAAGACAACGATTTTGAAACCGTTGTCGTTTCTAAAAAAGACAACGGGTTTACAACTGTTGTCTTTTAAACCGTTGTCTTTTCTCCAACATAAAAAAAATTAAAATGGAGAAGTGGGGTATCGATCCCAGTACATCCCGCATGATACGCTGGAGCTCAACCATCTAAACTACAAACACAAATTATATGATTTCTATATGATTTATAATTATAATTATTAATGTATCTTTAATATAAATCAAATAAATTAACACATATTTGTTTTGTCATTTTATATTTTATAATTAGTCTAAAAATCAAGGTATTTTTTAAACACTTTATGTATTTTTTTTGAATAATTATTTAAACATATTTAATTCACCTGGCATACCCACGTATTTCAAAGGTATTTCAAACCTATGATCTTTTGGTTATCGGCAAGATGGTTTTACCACACACAATTATTATTGTAGTAGCTATAAACATGGATAAAATCGTCTACTCTCTAATGGTGTTTTATTTTATATTTAATTATCTTGTTTCCTAAATTAACTTATTATTTTTACAAAAATAAAAATTAAGTATAAAATAATATAGGGAAAACTATTATATACACCAAATGTAACGTTTAACTTTTCAAAATATTACAGAGTATTTTTATCAATTAAATAAGAATCACTAGAATTTAAAAAAAATTAGAATAACAACACACAAATACAACTGTTGTTTTTTCAATAATAAACAACACGTAAACAACAACACTAGTGTAAAACTGTTGTCTTTTCGATAATAGGCAACACGTAAACAACAACACTAGTGTAAAACTGTTGTCTTTTAGCGTATTTTTTAGCTACTGTTGTCTTTTCGATAATAGACAACACGTAATCAACAACACTTATGTAAAACTGTTGTCTTTTAGCGTATTTTTTAGCAACTGTTGTCTTTTCGATAATAGACAACACGTAAACAACAACACAAGTGTAAAACTGTTGTCTTTTAGCGTATTATTTTACTAAAAGACAACACTTTTATTTACAACAACACTTTTTTAGTCTACGACAACACTTTTCAACGAAAAATGTTGTCTTTTTAGTGTTGTTGTTCAATATTTTTCTTGTAGTGAATAGTTGTTGTTTTAGCAGCTTCTTGTTCAGCAAGTGTGAAGAGTCTTCTCTTTGTTCTCTTTTTCTTTGGAGTAGCAGCATCACCCGGTTGCTTCCTCTTGTTAAATAGTTCTGCTAGTTGACCGATTATTGGAGCTGATTGCTCAGCTTGCTTCTTAGCTAGAATCTCATCCAGTCGATCTGCTGGAAGATCTCCAAGTTCCTCAATGATTTCTATGCTTTTGAAGCATTGCTCTGTTTCTAGCTTACTCTGCATTTCAGCGAGCTCTTCTGCCGATAAAGTAGAGGAGTGCTGAAGAACCATTTCCCCTGCGCGCGGGCCTGATGTTGCTACAGACACAACATCTGTTGTTTCTTTCTTGTAAACTGGAAGGAAATCAGTGGTCAGCAAATCCTCTCCTTCATCAAGTTCATCTTCTGGAATAATGAGTTCCAGGAATTTGCTGATCTTTAGCCCAAAACTGACATTAGATGAGAAAGTCCCAGAACCCGGCGTTAGATTCTTGTTCTTTCTCGCATGATCCAGCCATCGCTCATAAAAGAATTCAGCCAAATTTCCATTGTACCCATCCTCCAATGCCATCATCACTCCATATTTCTTCGCAGACAACTCAGAATGCGATCCGGCGTCGCATTGAAACATCTTAATTACCAATTCTGCGAGAATCTTGTAATTATCGGAGAAATCTTTGATTGGGGTGGAAATCTTCCATGGATGGTCCAGGTCCTCTTCAACTTCTGGGCGCTTCCAGGTGTACCACCGTTCCTTGTACTTATCAGACTTCATTAGATACTTGGTCATTATTCGCCCACCGGAGTTGCGAAGGCCGAATGTCTGGGCTAGAACTGCAGGCGATACTTCGATGATATTCCCAAAAACGGAGGTGGTGAAGGATGACGATTCTTTGGGAATGACTGCCCTGGCGAAGAACTCAGCGACCATGGGCGGTCTGAATTTCTTGGGTTCTGCGGAGAGATACTGTACCACTTGGGCTTTGACCAACCTTTCCATGACGAATTCAGGGAACGTTGAGGCGGCGAGAGGAGTGAATAGAATCCTATCTCTATTTACTTGAGTAGTGCGTTTCTGGGCATCAGATAGCCCAGAGGCAGCCTTCTTGCGAAGAAGAGAGACCAATCGATAATGACAGTGATCTTTGTGAATGTCCTCCTTCGTCCCAATTCCGGTGAATTCGGGTCGATGTCTTTCATGTAATCTCTCATCGGGTGTGGGTTTGCGAAAGAAAGCTATTTTAGGCTCTTGGTTAGCAGCAAATTCTGTGGTAGACATGCTGAGAGGGTTTTAGGTTGAGCAAATGCAAGGATAGGGTTTATGAGGACTGGTTGCGGAGACAATTTAGGAAATTGAATATGAGAGAGAATGAGAGTTTATGGATTTGAGGCGAAAGTATTGTGAATGATTATCCACCGATCGCGCTTCCTCCGCTTTAATTGCTATCGACGGTTAGGATTTCACACGTTCAGCACGATTGGACGTGTGTGACCCATTACTCGAGAGTACTTGAGCACTTTCGAGGTGGCAGTTACGGATTAGATGTAGCCACTGTCGTGCATTTAATGCTCCATCTCGGATACGCTTGGTTTGAGTAGCATAGACTCTTGCTTCGATGTCCTAGCAATCTTAACACGATTCGGACCTTGTTTGCTGATTTGATCTTAGCAGACACCTTGACTTAGCAAGCACACTTAGCAGCTTCTTTTGCAATAGTGCTGAGCCCCTCAAGGATCTCTTGCTTCAACAAACCACATATTTCCGAAGTAAGCTCCAATTTTCCATAAAAAGGTCATCAAGTGCTTTTATTTAAGACGATTGATTTCTGCCTTAATCAGTGGATTTGGGATGTCCTTTGGTGTCTTTTCAAGTATACGTGGAAGAGATCGCCGTATCACTCTGGTAGGTTGACTTGCTGGAAATAGATTTACTTAGACAGGTGGTGTTCCCCCCTTTGTCGAGACTCCTCGACTTCCGCCCCCTGAATTAAGTTGACAAGACACTTTTGGGAGAATGTTCCCTCTATGGAGAGAGCCACGATTTTGCTATAAATAACGTCCTACTCTTTTTCTTGAATACCATCTCCTTCAAACCCTTTTGCATAGTATTTATTTCTTTCCTTATTCTACAATGATGTACCAAGTCACCATTGCTCCGAGTGACCTAACCGTCACTCGCAACCAAATTCTTCACGAATCAGGATTGTTCTTTGAGTATGATGAGAACTATCATGTGGCAAACTTTGTTATGGGGGCTCTTCGTGAGAGTCGTCTGGACCAGTTTTTGATGACTACTCCTGCACGTTATCAGAAACGAGCCCTTCAAAGCTTCATCTTTTCATGTGAGACAACTGACGATGCTATCTGGGGCGCCTTCGGGGACCAATTGGTTTGCTGGACGCCATCTTTCTTTGCTCATAAATTTGGTCTCCCACGGGGTCCAGTTCTCATTATGGACTTCAACCGCCATATGACTACTCCTGAGTTCGGCTTCTGGGACAAGTGGAGGCAGTCGGATATCTATGACTTTTCGCCAACTCCGTCATGTCTGGAGCTGAAGGAGGAGTATAGAGTTATCTTTGACATCATCAGTAATGTCACGTTTGGAGTTAATGCTGATAACTATGTGTTCAACCCTAGAATCTGGAGGGCCATGATGGCCATTGATGCAGAAGTGAAGAACGTCGACTGGGCGGGGTTCTTCTTTGATGGGGTGAAGGAGTGCATCGACTATTTTCCTCAATTTCCTCTGCCAACTGCCATGCAGTTGAGTTGGTTACTGGAGCAGAAGTTCCCCCACGTTGTATCTGAGGGCCTCCCTGTGATGGGTTCTGACTTCTACCCCTTGAGGCCTCACTTTCCTAACCCGTGGTGATCGATGTTCTGGGCTCTCCCTCCTTTTGTTGCTGATATTAACTGATTTCCAACAAGCATTCCTAGACTTTTGTAATAGATGTTGATGTAAGGGTTGGCTATACCTGATTTCCCTTTTGTAATGGTGTAATGTTGTCGGAATGTGTTGCTCTTCCTTTTAATGAATCGACTAATATGCTACTTCAGTTCCATTTGCTGAGTTTCTTCTCATAGAATGTTTTGCTGAGTAAGAATTATTCGAATAGCAAACCTCTGTCTGCTGCGCTGGTGTGCTATTTTCCACTTAAACACGACACGTCTCAGCAATCCTGTTTACTTCTGATGTTTGAGGCTCAGCATCTCATATTCCAGCAAATCCGTGATATCTTTAGTAAACCCCAAAAATTAGCATCCTGAATTTGATCAATCCTCGAGTGAGTTCTTTAGACTTCAAGAAATCCAAAAAGAAAGAATGAGGGCTTGGACTCATTCATCCATGTCTTCTTCTAATTCCATCAATCCTAGCTTTAAGCATAGTTCTTTGAATCTGGCTTCGGCTAGCGGCTTGGTGAAGATGTCTGCTAGCTGATCTTCAGTACAAATATATTGAACATCAATGTCCCCTTTCTCCTGATGATCACGGATGAAATGATGTCGTATATCAATGTGTTTGGTTCTTGAATGATGAACCGGATTCTTGGTTATGCACATTGCACTGTTGTTGTCACAGTAGATAGGCACGCATTCGGGAGCAATATCATAATCCAATAACTGCTGCCTGATCCATAGGACTTGAGCACAACAACTCGCTGCTGCTACGTATTCTGCTTCAGTGGTAGATGTAGCTACAGAATGTTGCTTTTTGCTAAACCAACTTATTAGCTTGTGTCCAAGAAATTGACAAGTTCCACTTGTGCTTTTTCGATCGATTTTGCATCCTCCAAAGTCTGAGTCTGAGAATCCGCTGAGTGATAAACCATCGGATCTTGGATACCAAATCCCTAGTCCTTCTGAGCATTTCAGATACCGAATTATCCGCTTAGCAATGTCTAGATGTGATTTCTTGGGATTCGCCTGATATCTAGCACACACTCCTACAGCATACGAGATGTCTGGTCTGCTAGCTGTTAGATAGAGTAAAGATCCAATTATGCCTCGATAAAATGATGGATTCACATCTTCTCCACTCTCATCAATGCTTATCTGACAACTTGTGCTGAGTGGTATTCTTAGACTCTTGGTTTTCTCGGGGCAATACTTAGCAATCAGATCTCTAGTATACTTCCTTTGATGGATGAAGATACCTTCGGATGATTGTTTAACCTGAAGTCCAAGAAAATAGGACATCCTTCCCATCGTGCTCATTTGAAAATTACTCTGCATGAGCTTAGTAAACTTCTCACATAGCTTTTGATTCTTTGATCCAAAAATGATGTCATCAACATAAATCTGAACTAGCAAGATACTTCCTTCATCTTTGATTCTGAATAGGGTTTGGTCAATCTTCCCTTTAGTAAATCCATTTGCTAACAGAAATTTCGACAATGTTCCATACCAAGCTCTTGGTGCTTGCTTAAGTCCGTAAAGAGCTTTCTTGAGTCTATAGACTTGATTTCCTTGCTCGAAGCCTGGGGGTTGCTCTACATATACTTCTTCTTTGAGTTCACCGTTTAGAAAGGCGCTATTTACATCCATCTGCAATACTGGGAATTCATTGTGAGCAGCATATGCTAGAAATAGCCTTATTGCTTCCAATCTAGCGACGGGTGCGAATGTCTCATCGTAGTCAATTCCTTCACACTGTCTATATCCCTTCGCCACGAGGCGAGCTTTATTTCTGATAACTACGCCTGATTCATCCTTCTTATTCTTGAAGACCCACTTAGTGCCAATAACACTTTGATGTTTAGGTCTGTCCACAAGTTCCCAAACTTGATTTCTTGTGAATCCAGCTAGCTCTTCGTGCATAGCATTTACCCAGTCTACTGACTTCAGTGCCTCTTCTACTTTGAGCGGTTCTATTTGAGATATATAGCAAGCGAGTATAGCATTCCCTTGTCTTGTGAGGGTAGGGTCGTTGATATCTCCGATGACATGCTCAAGAGGATGAGCTCGTAGCCATACTGGTCGAATAGGAGATCCGTTTTCAGCATTTCCTTCTCCTGGTGGATTACCGTCAGCTATGACATGTTCCTCACCAACATCTTGATGTTCAGCATCTTGATTACCATCAGCATTTGGTACCTCAACATGTACATCTTCAGCAATGATGTCTTCTAGCACATTAATTTCTTCAATTGGTATCTCAGCACCTTGCGGTAGTTTTTCTGGGCCATCTGGAGGTGTTTGATCATCTTCATCATCGATTACTCCAATAATATCCAGATTCTCATTAAGGTGGATGGATGTGGCCTCAGCATGATCATTAGCATCACTGGCCCGATCAGCAGCCTGGTCTCCAGCTGAGTGCGTTGAATTTGGATTCGGATCATTCATAGACCTAGTTGGATCAATTTGCAAGTTCTCGAAAGAGTTTGATAATGATTGATCAACAACATCCTTGGTCTCAAGATCACCATCCTTTGATTCTTTAATAGTTCTGCGCACTAGAGTAGATTCATCAAAAATAACATTGCATGTTATCTCCACAATTTGAGTTGTCTTGTTTAACACTTGATAGCCTTTATGAGAAGGGTGTCCATATCCTAGGAACACACCCTCATCAGATTTAGGCGAGAAAGTGTTAAGTTTTGACTTCCCGTTATTGTGAATATAACATGTAGAACCGAAAACGCGTAGATGAGTTATGGAGGGCTTACAACCATTGTATACTTCATATGGAGTTTTGCTGAATCTGCCGTTGATTGCGCTCCTATTTTAAGTATAGCAAGCGGTCATCACAACTTCTCCCCAATACTTTCCACTTAATCTTGAATCAGCAAGCATTGATCTCACGGCTTCTTTCAAGGTTCTATTTCTCCTCTCCACTAGACCATTCTGTTGAGGAGTCCTTGCAGTGGATCTTTCGTGATTGATTCTGGCTTCTGTGCAAAAGTCCATTAAGACTCCATTGCAGAACTCGGTTCCATTGTCTGATCTGATTCTTTTCACAGTGACCTCCTTGCTTTTTTGTTCTTTTAGGATCAGCTCCGAAAGTAGCAGCTTTACTTCATCCTTGGTCCTTAGTAACCGAACCCATGTGTACCTGGAAAAATCATCAACAACCACAAGAGTATATATCTTTTTACCTACGGTTGCTGGAGTGACAGGACCAAATAGGTCCATGTGTAGAAGTTCGAGGATTCTTGCTGAGGTTGCTTTTGCTGGGTTTGATTTGAAAGATGCCTTTGTCTGCTTTCCTTGTTGACAGGCTTTGCACACCCCTTCTTTTCGAAAGGTTTCCACGGGCAATCCTTCAACCAGCTTATGCTTAGCAAGAAAGTTGATGGTTTTGAAATTCAGATGGGTTAGCCTCTTGTGCCAGAGCCAATTTGTCTCCTCCTTGTTGAATGCTACGAAGCAAGAGTCCTGTTGGCTACTTTGCCAATCGACTACATATAAACCACCCTTGCGGATGCCTCTGAGCTTTACTTCTCCAGTAATTTTGTCAACGATATCACACCCAGAGTTAATAAAGTAAACATTGTACCCATTTTCACATAGTTGGCTGATGCTCATCAGATTATGTTTGAGATTGGAGACAAGTGCAACATTGACTATTCTTATTCCATCTTGTTCAATACATCCTCTTCCTATGACTCTTCATTTGCTATTGTCACCGAATATGACTGTGGAACCGTAGAAACTTTGAAGTTCTGAGAACAAGTCTGCACATTCAGTCATGTGACCTGAGCAACCACTATCAAGGATCCATTCATTCGATAAGCTTGACACTTTTGCTCTTGGACCCTGTCCCTGCAATTATCACAAGGTTTATTTAGGTACCCGCTTAGCATCGGGTCCTGCAGGATTAGCAGATGTCATTGTTCCTTTTGGAACCCACATGCGAGTGATTCTCAAGATTTTCTTCTTAACATCACTCGTAATACCTTTCTCACCCTTAGGATAAGTAGTCTTTACATGCCTAATTTGAGAGTGATGTATGATAGATTGATGAGCCTTCACAGTCCTTTTTGAAGAGAATCTATTGGACTCGGGTCTCACATAGGTAATCGGCCTATGTGGTGTGTATGATTTATATGAAGGTCTCACAGCATGATATTGAGCTTGTTTGCCTTTGTAGAAGAAAGGAGTTACTGTCCTTGCAGTAGTTACATACTGCTCAGTATATCCTCTAGACTTTGCTGAGTCAGGTTGCTGAGCAATTATTTTAGCTCTTGGGTGAACCTTAGCAGACATACTTGTCTGATGACTTCTCTCATACCTATGCTGAGGTTTAGTGAATGTGTTCTGCTGAATCCTTAGTTTTTGCTTAGCAGAAGAATTCTTAGCAGCGGTCTTTTCCTCTATTTTGTTTTTATCATCGAGCATTCCAGCAGAAATAAACGTAATCTGTTTCTGCTTAGATTGTTCGACGTTCTTTCCACGACTAAATTCGATTCCTGATCTATCAGTATGATGTTTTTGCTGACTAATAGCAGCATTCAGGACATCTTTGCTAGTCGTATATGTGCAAATGCAGCTTTCCTTAGGTTTATTCTTCAGAACGTGATTTTCTTTTTCTAAGTTTTTCAAAAGTTCAGAAAGTTTTGAAAAATTTGCTTTCAAATCGGAGAGTTCCTTACTTTCAGACCTTAGTCTTTCGACTTCCTCAGTCAAGAGTGTGACTTTTGATTTCAAAGACGTATTCTCTCCAATAATTGAATTTTTAATCTCATACATTTTAGTAAATTCTATCGAAAGCTTAGTTAGATAATCTTCCTCGGAATCCGAAGAAATAGGCTTTTCGGATTGATGCATGATGATAGGAAATGAAACATGTATGGGTGTTACCTCTTGATTGTCATTTGTTGAGCTAGATTTTGCTAAGCACTCTGCGTCAGCATCAGCAAAGCGATCTTCAACGAAATCAGCCATCAGAACCAGCATAGCCTCCTCCTCATCTCCTGATGAATAATACTCTTCTTCTTCATTGTCAGGGATGTCTGGAACTTCGGTTCTGGTCAACAGTGCTTTTGTTACTGCTCGAACAGCTCTTCGTTCAAACCTTTGTTTGAGACGTTCCCTCTCCTCTGGACTAACTTTAGGGCATTCATGTTTCAGATGATCAGGAGAATTACACTCGAAGCATGTCCTTGGCTTTCTCTCTGAGGATCGAGGAAATGATGTAGGCTTAGCATATGGAGTCTTAGCATCTTTGCTTTCCTTTTCTGCTATTGCTTCTTGCATTAACTTTTGTAGTCTTTTCATCTGCTCCTCTAGTTCGCTAATTTTGACGTCTTCTTGTTGAGAGTTTGATGATGCAGCAGCCTCCTTAGCTGGTAATGCTGGGGTTGATCTTTCCTTATTGTAGTATGGCTTTTTCTGCTTCCCTTTCCAAGCTTCCTTTTTGACGAAATGTGCTAGATCCTCCGAGTTGCTAACATTTTCGGTTGACAATTTGCCCACAGCAGCTTCATTCTTCTTTGATTGCTGTATTATAAACTCGTGAGTCTTAAGTTGATCGAATACCTCAGACGTTGTCATTTTGCTGAGATCTTTTTCGCTTAAGCTCGTCATCTTCACGAACCAGTCACTTCTGGGGTATAGTTTGGAGATGATCTTGTTATTCATCTCTCCATTGTTGTACGTCTTCCCAAGATTCTTTAGTTCAGCGACAATGGTGTTGAATCTTTCCTCCATTGATTGAATAGATTCACCTGGCTACATGGAAAAGGATTCATACTTATCAACTGCTACCTGCATTTTGTTGCGTTTCATTTGATCCGTCTCCTGAGATGATTTGCAAACATAGTCCCACATCTCCTTTGTTGTATCGAAGTCTAGCACCTTGTCTGCCATTAGGGTAGGTAGTGAATCAAGGATGAGTTTCTGAGCAACGTGCTCCAGTTGAGCTCTCTCTTTATCTTCTCCAGAGTATTCATCGAAGGGTTTTTCGACCATTGGTGGTGGCCTTGGTTGTCCTTCAGCAGGTTGTCCTACAAAAAGATTAGGTTTCATAATTTTAATTGGACCTTTGTTTAGAACGTCTACCATTTCAGGGTGTATGCTCTGAAGTTGAATGGTAGCCATCTTCTTCCATGCTTTAAACTTCTCCTTGTTGTACTTGGGCAGGGTATGGTTCAGGGTATGGTTCAACATCTTGTGATCTTTTAGTACCTGAGCTAAACAAACAAGAACAAAACAACGCAAGGAAAATGATAGATCTGGTCACAGGTGACTCATAAACGGAGAGTCTGGTATGACCTCCGCTCTGATACCACTTGTTGGTCCCAAATTATCAGAGTCGTTGTGTATAAATCTAAACACGAAGTGCAGCGGAATAATTATTTTGCTGTTAATGTCTTCTTAAGTTTAGCTTTAGGGTCAGATGGTTCTTAGTTTGATTCAAGAATATATTAGCAAATTGAGTTTGCTAGATTATAAACCGAACAGTAACGCAATAAAACAGTAAAGTACACAAGATTTATAGTGGTTCGATCAAATCGATCTACGTCCACTCCTTAGCCGAAACGCTAAGAATTCACTAAAAAGATATGTGAAGAACAAGGAATCGCCGAACACTTGTAGCAGGCGGTGAACTTTTGGATCGGCTACTACAAAGCTATCCTCCGATGCTTCAATCTTTTCAGCAGCTACAGGTCAGGCCAAGTCAAGGGCGCACCTTCGTAAAACTTGTCCTTCGCCGACACAATGGAGATTTATAGTTTCTCCGAACTTTCAGACAGATACGGCAAAGGCCCATGATAGTCAATCTCTTTTCAGAGAAGTGACTGCTAGATACTTCCAGAAATGGAAGGTATCCCAATGATTAGAGATTCCAATTCGGAGCTAACGAATCTCACAAGATAGTGTCAGGAATTCAATGGCTGACACTCTTGGTTGTTGAGAGCCTTGAATGTGATTTATTTCTCTTTCTCTCAACTGACTGCTTCTTTTTGTTCGATTTGTCTGAGGAATCTTTTAGAGATAAAGTGTTTGCGCGTAGTGATGGAAGCAGTAGTCTCGACTCTCCGTTGGACTTCCTTTTTATATCTGGAGATTCAAATTTGAATCTCCAGACCCGTTAGACATGAAGCTTCTCCGTTCCCGTAATGAGTTGATCGCTTTCGGAGCATTAAATGCTTCGTACAATCCTTTTGACCTACTTACGGAAGTCTTTTGTCCTTATATGTACTTTGTGTCAGAATGGCTCCTTTCGATACGTTGTTGCTGCGTTTCTTTAGAATAGGTGGAGTTGTTTGCTAAGTCTTCCTTTTGTCGTGCGAGACTTCTTATCTTGGTAAAGATCCTGAGACTTTTGAGATGTCTATCTTTTTGTTAATCTGCTATTTTTATAGCAGTCTGCTAGCATTTTAGCAATCTGTCTTGTAACCAATTGCTAACTCTTTAGCAATTGTTCTTTTAGCATCTGAGTATTTGTTTTCTGATTGCTAAACTTTTTAGCACTCTGTCGTTTAGCAAATGTTCACTCCTTCAGCAGTCAAGCTTCTTAGCGATCGTCCGCTATCTCATTAGCAAACACCCCTGTTTGCTAAATCTCTTAGCATTCTTCTTCCGGCTATTTGCTGAAATTATTTTTTAGCAACCTGATCCTTCGGAATCTGCTAGATTCTGATTTGCTGAAGTTAGAATGCTGATCCCTTCTTGCATTCTCCTGATAGATTTCCTCTAGCGTTCTTCCAATTCTTCCTAGTCTATTACAACACGAGAATTTCCTATACATGACTTTACATATGTTTGCTAGACTATCTAGATCTTAGCAATTGATCGACCATCTAATAAGGTTTGATCCAGCAAAACCTTTTTACAATTTGTCCTATGGGAGAATTCGGGAACAATTCCCAACAATTTCCCCCTTTTTGGTGCGATCAAAGCTTTCGATCATTTGCTGACCATGAGAAGAAGAATATCTGAGTTTTACAATGATTTCCTAAAATATTTCAAACTAACTCAGAGTTCGTCCATCTTGGTTCTAGCAAAAAGGTTGATTAAAAAAATAAAATTCCCCCTCAACAAGTGCTTGGGAATATTTCTCGTTTAGCATAAGTGAATGCTGCAAGAGGTAATATGCTAGAATTTCTAGCATTTATGTAATTAGCAGACATTCAATCAACCAAAAAAAACATGATCTCAATATCCACATGCAATTTTGTTGAATACACAAAGAGTGTATTTCAACCTTAGAACGCCAGAAAAATCAGAAGTGGACAAAGAGATTTTGTCTAGATCCGATTCAATTTTATATATGATGTAGTAGTTCTGCGTACAAATTGAATCGAAAAACTAGACATGAAAATGAAGCAACAAGTTTCAAGAAAAGTAAGTGTCTAAGAATTTTACGAGCTAGGTGCTGGCTTGTCCTTCTCGCTGTCTGCTGGGTTTGCTAGATTCGATGGGTTGCCTTTCTGGATATCAGCAAGTCTTTCCATGGTGAACTTTGCAAACTCCGCAAAGAGGTTTGAGCTATTTTCTCTTTCAGCAGCTTCTCGTTCCAATTGCTTAGCAAGCTTTTCTTGCTCCATTTCCAATTTCTTTATTTGGAGTTCGTGCTCCTTTCTTTTCAGTTCTTCTTTAGCTTCATGCTCTTTCCTTCTCAACTCTTCCTTCGCTTCTTCTTCTTTCCTCCTTATCTCCTCTTTTCTTGCGGCTAACTCCTCATCTTCTTTT
>JAPKLW010004165.1:0-30026 GCA_026898455.1 Plectranthus barbatus
TAACAAAATTATCACTTGATATTTTTACCGTGTTGCTGAAATCACGGCGTAAAGGAGTGTGAGTGGACCTCAATCCTGCGATCTGCGCATGCAATGCTAAGTGAATAGCAGAAAAACAAGGCAGAAAATAAGATTGCATGGGAAGTACCTTTAGTCCTTCATCCAATGTGGAAATGTGTTGATCTGTGAGTATAGGAAAATAAGATAAGATCTCGAGCACACCATAGCATTGAGTATGAGTATGATGATGGTGGAGGTCAAATAGAGGGAGTGCCATGTAGCGTATGAATCCACAACGTGCAGCTTCATCGCGCAGTGGGAACTCATTCGCAGAGTAGAGCTTCAAATCGGGTGTGGATTCCGGCTGCTTGTTTCCAAGCTTCTCCGCATCTGCATCTGCTCCCACAACATGCACACGACCCACACATAGATTTCTGTACAAGTGGGCTGCTTTTCGGAGTTCGCAAACACGAAAAGGCTGGTTCGAGGTTGAGAGGTAATGAGCATGCCCCCCTGATCCCCCCTCCATATGCACTGCTGCCCAAAACTGTACCAGATCATACCCCCTAACCAGTGGGATGATGAAGATGATATGTGTTTGAGAAGACGTATGATTTTGTGTTGGAGTTGTGTCGTCTGATTTGAAGCATGCCGGAACACCCACCCACCTTCTAATTTTTCTTCTATCAGGGTAGATGCTTCCTTCAAACGTTGCTTGAATTCAGACATTGAGGAATACTGCTCATCACATCTCTCTCTCCCTTTTAGGATCGACAACACTTCTTCCTCGTAATTTTCCTCATCCATCACGCCCTCCCTCGTTTCCACACTTCTCCTACTAAATCCCCACCATTTGTCCATCAAATTACTACTACTTTACCAACCAATAACCATTTAATAACCAACACCTACTTCATGTCTTGTCCAATTAATGTATATACCTTCTAATAAAACCTCTATTTTTCTTGGTGGATAGTTGACCAGGTCATATTGGGCCAATCCAAACAGACAGCCCACACACACCATTAGCATTGCAAGCCCACCATTTCTGATTTTCAATCCAATCTCAGCCCGCTTAAGCTGAATAAATTGAAAACCTACGAATTAAACCCAAATATTATTGTGTTGTGATTAGGGTTGAGTTTTCGGTTATTCGGTTCGATTTTGGCCTGTAAAATAATCAAACCGAAATAATCGAATTTATATTGAAGGTAACCGAGCAGAACCAAATCACCAAAATAACCGAACCGATATAAATTGTTATTCAATTTTTGGTTATTTCAGTTATAACCGAATTATTCCTTTAGAAGATCAAATTGCGGATATATTCACAAAGAGTGTTTCTCGGCCATTGTTTGAAGACTTTCGAACCAAGCTTCGACTCACTTCGTCTTCGCTTGAGGGAGATGTTAAGATATATCACATCTTTTCTATATCTTTTGTATATATTCATGTATATCTTTTATTTTCCTAGATTAGATATTTTTAGCCTCTATAAGTATTACTTTGTAACTTATTTTTCATTGAGTGAAATAAGAGATATTTATCTTTACATTACCAAATGAGAAATATAGTCGTTGTAGGCTATTCGGTCAGGATCAATTCAGGTTAGATTTTTTTTGAATTGACCCTAGCTCTAGCCCTAATCCTACTCCTCTAATTTTTGGGCTAGTCCATCGGATTGACATTATTATAATTCAAAGTTTTAAAAAACTACTCCCTCCGTCCCATTAGATTAGTCCAGTTTGTTTTCGGCACAGAAACCAATGTTTGTGAGTGTAGTGGAGTTAATATTTTATTGATGTGAGGAGATTTTTTTTCATTTTAGGAAAGTGGACTAATCTGGTGGGACAGACGAAAATAGAAATATGGACTAATCTAGCGGGACAGAGGGAGTATTATAAACTTGTAGAAAAATATACATTCAAGGAGAAATGTCGATTCAGGACCCAAAAGATAGTTTAATTATCGATTTAAGACTTGAAAGATGATTTGTCAATCTAGGACTCGAAAGATCAAACAATTCTCAATCTAAGACCTGATATTGAGGTCCTGGATTGAGAATTGTCCCGATTTGAGAATATTTGTGATCTTTGAGGTCCTAAAATGAGAATTAATCTTTCAGGTCCTGAATTAATAATTAAACTATCTTGCGGGTCCTGAATTGATAAAACTCCATTAATCAATTATCTTTAAAAACTCAAGTTCAATAGTAAAGAAATTGCAAAAGTAAACTTAAAATTGTAGTATAATTTAAAATAACTATTACTCATATTAAAAAAATAATTCTTATTACCAAATTATCTAAATTAAAAATAAAAGATTTTGATTTAAATTGATGAGAAATATATGAGATTTGTGAATTTGTATTGAGTTTATTTGAGTAATATTAATTTGGTTAATGGGAAAATAAAAATATATTCATCAATTTCCTGGTAAAAAAGAGTTGGATTTGAATAATACATAAAGCTAGCACAACATTTTGTTTAGGTGGAAAAAAGCGATCCCAAGCCAAGATAATTTTCTTTATTAGTGTCTGGTCGGAAGTGGAGTAATATTTAAACAAGAAAAACAAGTAATTTGCTTTTGATAATATAAGTGGATGTCATTATTATTAGTGGATGTCATTATTATTTTGGGAAAAGTCATACAACCTGCTTTTGATAATAGTGAAAAATATTTTAAATACCCAAAACTACTAAACACATTATGAAAATACTCAAAGTATTAAACACATATCAATTATACCCAAAATTTGACTTTTCCTTGATTTTAAAATTTTAATTCCAAAACTACCCTCCTACATGTATTTTTGCACAGATCAAAATTCCGTTGACACAATTTCCGATGACACAATTTTGGTATCAGAGCTATATGACATTTTATGATATTACTAAGAAAAGAAATTTTGAGAATTCAAAGAAGTATAAAACTAATAAAAGAATTAATAAAATTTCATAGAATAGAAAATGAAATATATGAAGTATTTCGATTAGAAATTTTATTAGAAAAACTAGAAAAACAACTCAGAATTTTAATAACCGCATGACAGAAGGAAATTCAAAAGTATCTAATTTAATATTAACATTAATAGAAATAATTAAAGAAAATCAAAAAGAATTATTAGATTCAATAAATCGAATAAAGAAAACAAAAATACGAAAATATAAATACCAAGATTTAATAAATTTCTTAAAAGAACAAGGAGAATTAGATAATGAAGAAATATTAGCAGGAAAAGAAAAATGTCTTGAATGTAAAGAGGCATTAGAATTAATACAAGAATTAGTAACAAAAGGGACAACTAGAAAATTAATAAAAAATGAACCTATAAATGAACCTATAAATTTAAAAAATAAATGGATACCACCAATTCAAAGATAAACGAAATAGAAAAATTATCAAAATTAATAGACAAATTACAAATACATGATTTAAATGTTGCAAGAATAGATGAAGAAGATGCTCAAGGTATCATATATGGAATAGACAGTGATGATGAAAATCCAACATTAAATATGGAAGAAGATGAAGAAGAAAAACGTAAAAAAGAAGATTATATTAAGCGACAAGAAAATGCTTCTACAAGTAATGAAACACGACCAAATAAATATGAAAAAAGCTTTATTGATTATATGTATAAAAATGATTATACATATACAAAAGGAAAATACAAAAAGAATATTCCACCATCATATATTCAAAAAGAAAGAAGTATAAGTAGTGGAGTATTAAACATAGATTGTGCATCAAATGCATCAAGTTTAATTATGTTATGGATAAATCAATTCCAAATGATAGTCCAAACTGATGATGATACAATTAGCAATTTACCACTAGAAGATTTTTTAACATATATAATGTATAAAGCTACAGGACAATTATCAGACTGGTTACAAACAACGCCATATAATTATAACAACTATGCTAAAACAGATACATCAAAGGAAGCTAAATTTGACCTTCTAAAACAATTAGCCAAAGAAATATTTGCAGAATTTTTTGGAGACGAATTAGAAACGACACGAGAATTTGAAAAATCACATATTATAAAAATACTAAGTAATATGGCTCTCTGTGACCCATGTTTTACAGAAAATTTCTTTTGCCAAATCAGAAAATATTATTATAGAACACCATATAGAACTGGTCTATTAGATATAGTAAAAAGTAAACTACCACCAGCAATGTTACGATATATAAATATACAATTAACAAACCCAGCAAAAACTAAAACAACAGAAACATTAGGATTAATAGAAAAATATGCATTAGAATATAGAGATGATTTGTGTATGAGAAAAACTGAAGAAAAATATTTAGAAAAAATAAATATACAATGTTGTAAAGAACTTGAAACAATTCCACATCAATATGGATGTAAACTAGAAAGAAAGAGAAGATATAAAAAATAATATTATCATCGATATAAAAAATATAGAACATTTAAAAAACCATGGGAATGTTGGGAATGTTCTCTTGATTATTGTCGGCCATCTTGACAGTTTCACTGCTGGAAGCGGCTTCCTCTCGGTGTCTCCGGCTGTTGTTTCTTCTGCACGTAGCCTCAATCTCAGGGTCGATAGGAATCGGTTCCTTACCACTCCTCCTTGTGTGCATTAACTACCTGAAAATCAGTTATGGGAACAGTGAGTATACTCAGAACAGCAATAAAACTGAATTAAATTAACTAACACACGAACTGAACGAGAAAAAATAGTAAAAATCTGAAAAACAGTTTCTGTGTCGGTCGACAGAAATAATTTCGATCGACAGATTTTCTGTCGGTCAAAATACTGCCTGTCGGTCGAAACAGAGGGAAAAATTAAAGGGAAGAACTGGCGAAAATTTTTAAAGGAAATAATAAGAAATTTTTGCAAAAACTGAAAGGGAAATTAGAATTAAAATTACAACTTAAATCAACAACCCTAAACAGATTCAATAACAAGATAATTCTTAACAATCCCTGGCAACGGCGCCAAAATTTGATCACTATTTTTTTATAATGATTTTTTATAGTGTAGTGACAAGTTAATATTATCGATCCCACGGAGATTGTAATATCGAACACCTCATATACTGAACCATTTGTTTTCGGTTTGTTGTCCAAGTAAACAGAATTTTGAAAGGGTTTTGGGATTTAAAACTAATTTTGCAAGAAAATTAAATTAAAGCAACTAATTAAATATGTTTTGAAAACTTCTTGAGAAAAGTTCAGATTCCAGGGCAAGTTCATGTCAAGAATAGCATGCAAGGGAATTTCATCGATCAATTTAAGATAAAGATTTGGTGGAACATCAGAAAAGTATTACAAATTCCAGGCTTTGGCAATTCATAAAGTAGATTATCAATTTCCTATATCCTCTCGGTCTCTAGGAAAATTAACAACTCCTCAAAACATCAGATTTATTCCTATGGATCTAATTCCTCTTTTCAGACATAATTAAAATCCATATTAAAAATTCTTAAATCCATTAATCAATTTTCACTTTGCAGTCTCAAATTAATTAATTATGAAAATCTAATTAAATGGCCAATTTAATCAGAGTTGAAAAGGCACAAGAATTATTAAACCAATTAAAGTATTGATCGATTCAATCACCTAAACATGCATCCAAGACAATCACATAAGCCCTAGAATCTGAATAAGGATTTACCTACTCATATTCATGTTAAACATAATCATGAAAGGATAAAACCTGTAATAAAACTTCATAGAGAAAACAAGTCTTGATATTGCATCCAATCTTCAAAGGTTCGAATCCAATCTCACCACAAAACAAAAGCAAATCAAGAACAGGAAAAAACTCTAGGGTTCAAGTCTCCAAACAGCATGAATGGCAAAAATCGCCTAATAAGATAATATATACTAGGTTTAAATTGTCCCAATATGGAAATAAATTAAAAACAGCAACTTCCAATTTTCCCGACCCGTATTTCGATCGACACCATGCCAGTCGATCGAAATGGGTGCTTCAGACTTAATCCTTCACGTTGAACTCCCTGTCGGTCGACACACATTCTGTCGGTCGACAGGATCTCACACGGTCGACATACATCCTGTCGACCGCTCTGAACTTCCCTGATCTCTCGATTCTTCATGTGCCTCTGTTTCGATCGACACAATGTCAGTCGATCGACACAGAGGTCTTCACCACACGGCTCTTTTTCTCACTTAGCCAATTTTCTCTCTAAAAACCTGTATTTTTCAGCATGACAAGCAAATTAGGTACAAAAGTCATGCGATGCTCAGAATTCAAAGTAAACACACCCTAAATCTATCAAAACAACGAGAAAATCCATAGATAAGTGAACGAAATAGCGCACTTATCAACTCCCCCAAACTTGAACTATTGATCGTCCACGATCAAGACACCAAAAGAAACTTAAATTCATGCAAACAGAGATGTGCAAGGCCTCACAAGATTCGTCACAATCTAAGTACACTCTCCTCCAAAAGATAAAACAATCAAAATCCAATCCAAATTATCAATTGTTTCGGGAAGAACCTCACAGATGGGAAAAATTGTTTCAATCACTCATCACTCAAGTGTTTAGAACATGTGTTTCACTCAACATCAAGTAATACAGTTTTCTTAACCATAAGTTTTGCAAATTTCTCATCTCTCCACTGCTTAGAAAGTAAAATACTCGGTGAATCAAAAAGGTCTTTAATTTGGTTGTAATGAGGCTTTTCTAGAAGGTAGGTCGTTTTAGGCTGAGTGACTAGCACACTTATGATTTTACAACTTCCCAACTGTCAACCCACATCACATCGTTTTCTCAACTCCTCTTTTCTATACTTGTATTATTCTCCTTCTCTTTTTTTTTTTCTTCTCTTTATTTTTTTTTCTCTGACACATTCAGTCAACATCTACATTTTTCTCTTTTTTTTTTTTCTGTTTCTCTTTCTTTTCTTTATTTTCACAAGCTAGCTCATATCCACACACATTTATATCTTACTAAATCACAAGCTCAAAATCGAACTATCCCCTCATAATTTTTTCAATTCAGTCCACAATCAGCTCACTATATCACATCCTAATTTAAACAAAGAAGTTTTCAGGCTCAAAGTGGCTACAAGTGGTCATTTATAGGGTTAGTGTTTGGGATAAGGCTAAGAAAAGAGATGCCTAAGATCATTTTCACCAAGGCCTACATCAATACAGTCTCGAGAGAGAAATAAGCCAAATTCTAGAATCCCACTGCAAACTTGTTCACACATGAAAGAAAAGAAAAATTTAAGGCACAAATCTCACTTGGTTCTTTTGTTCTCCCCTAACAGTATCCAATTCAAACCAGATAAATCAAGCAAAATCCAAAATCAGAGAGCAACTTATCATGCGGTATTCTCCTATCATCGGCTACTCATCATGCAATCCTAATTGTCTCAATCTCAGTGCAGACCAATCATCAATCAAATGAGCTCACAATTAGGAAAGGAATAGTACATAATCTCAAGTTACACTTAAATAGATTCTGAACTAAGAACGGTACATGGGAAAATTTCAAATACATCAGAAATCCTAACTAAAGCAAATACTACTGCAAGGAAATAAAGTACAGGGAAATGAACTGAAATACAGGGAAATAACTGAAATACAGTACATCAAATCAGAAATACATAAGTAAATAATGGATTTCATTCCCACAAGTCATCCTCCCCCCAAACTTATTCAACACGAAGGGAAGAATAAGTTTGAAAGTCAGCTTGTAGGAAAGGAATCTAGACCTCAATCCTGCTGCGGTGGCTGATCTCCCGGTGCCCTCCTGTTCCTGCGACCATACCGCAGGGCTGGCTCGAACTCTGCAAAGTGGTCCTGCATCTGACGAGTCAGATCGGCAATGGCAAGATTGTGGGTAGTGTTTTAATCCTCCTGCTGCCTCCGGATGTCGGCAAGTAGGGTATCCTGCACCAACTGATGGTCACGGACCTCGCGGAGCTCTGTGCGGAAACTGCGAAAGTCGGCTCGCTGCTCCTGCATGAACTGGAGAAATGGAGCCCAGTCCGGAACGGAGGACGAAGACCCTGCACCGGCATAAGATGTGGAAGCACCGCCCCCGCCTCCTCCCTGAAATGGAGGGGCATCAGTGTGGGGCGGCGGGTCTCTGTGCAACTCTGCCCATCGCCGCTCCTCGGCTATCCTCGCGGCCTCCTCCTCGCGAGTGAGAATCCTCTGATCTGGCAGTGTGCCAGGACGGTGAGTCAGCCGGTAAGTGGGTGCCCCGCCATCAGAACTACGGGTCCGATCCATATGTGCCGGAGTGGACATGAGCCAATTGTCGCGGAAAGTGTAGTCCGTGACATGAGTAAGCTCGGGGGCTGGCAGGAGGAAACGGTCGCTGGTCGTGAACAGCAGGAAGATCTGACGGCGATCCTGATAAATGAATCTGAACTGCTCCAGCTGATCAATCTTCAGAGTCCGTACACCCCTCACCGGGGTATAATGGTCAACCGGAATCCCGAAGTGCCGGGCTATGGGGGTCACGAACCCTCCACACCAGAAGTCCCCTGGGGTAGCAATGATCTGACGCTTCCAATTCTCCATGACGAAGGCTGCCAGACTGAGGTGGACCCCATTTAGCATGGCCCACAGGCAAAATATCTCGCTCCCCCGAGCCTTCCCGTGCTCATTTCTGCCAAACACCGAGAGCCCAAAAGTTTTCTGGATGTAGCGGAACACTGGATTATCAATTGTGGTGGCCTTCATGTTTGACTTGCTGAAGCGGGCCGGATGTGCGACAGAGGAAATGGCTGGCCAAAACTCTCCAAGCTGGAACTCAGCCGGCACAAGGTACATGCCCCCCGGCTCACACCCAAAAATCCGGTCCAGCTGCGACCTGCTGAGCCGGCGAGGCTGTCCCTGAAGCTGGAACTGGATCCCGTTAGGCTCGACGGGACCCTGGCGGCGGGGTGGCTCGATGATGTGTAGAGAGGCGAAGAACTCCAGACAGAGTGGCAGAATGGTGGGCCACTGTTGGGCGATGAAATGCCCCCAGCCGCATCGGGCGAACAAGTCCTGAACATCAGTCCCAAGCCCCAGCGTCAGCAAATCCTCATCATCCAGATACCTAGTCGGCTTCAAGGTGAAGCGCTGCATTGCCCCGAAGCGCTGCTGGTGATCTGGAAAGGCGAACTCAGGCTCCCAACCGGGTTGCTCCTCAGGGGGTATCTCCCGCTCCTGATCCTCTTCATTGTCGGCCTCAGACGCCGGATTCTCGTGCATCTCCTCATCGGAAGTCGGGACATACTCCTCGTCGGATGATGCCATCTGTATTTCTCTGCAATAACAACAACCCATAATCAGCACACAGAGGCAATATGACAGTAACCAACTCCCCCAAACTTGCCTAGAGCAAGTAAATCCAATAGAATCAACCAATATCAGGCATGCCTATGTCCAAGTAACCACCCAATCATGCAATTTCAGACGACACCCAAGTGCAAAACAACAAACAAAAGCCACAGAAACCATAAAGTACACATGGGGAAGGCAAAAACTAAGCAACAGTAAAGGGGGTTGTGTAGGAATCAAAATCCAAAAATAGAACCTCAAATAGGCATGCCCATCCCAAATTGACCACCCAATCATGCAATTAACCTCAATACGAAGTGCAAAACGTAATTAATAAGGCAAATAAACACAATGTGCAATTTGGAGAGGTTAACATAGGGCAACAGTAAAGGGGGAACAATCGCAATCCTCAAATCCCCACAATTCCACAATAATCAACAAGTAAGCGACAAGGAACTCAAATCGACTCTCCTATAACCTAGAACGACCCAAAATAGCCCGACACATGCAACAAATCGAAAGAATTTCAACAATTTATCATATCGCAAAAGAGGGCAAAAATTAGGGGTCTACTTCAAAATCAACACTAAATCAATGTAAAAACAAGTAAAGAGATGAAAAGAGAGGGGGAGAGAGGATTACCTTGTGTTGGATGGGGAGGGGGACGAAATGTCGAGCGAGGGAGATCGGCGATTGTGTGTGTCGAAGGAGAGAAAAAACAGAATGAGGGGGGAAGGTCTGATCGTGCGTATTTAAAAACAGACGCGCGCGTCTGTTTCGATCGACAGGATTCCTGTCGATCGACAGACGCGCGATTTTTTCAATTTTTTTTAATTTAATTTATTTATTAAATAAATCAATTAAATAAATGCGGGATTGAAAATTTATAATAAAACAAACTTGTGTCGATCGACACGAATCCAGTCGATCGACACACTTATTGACCGGAATGGACTGAACCGAACTTGACCTTGTCGATCGACACACATTGTGTCGATCGACAGACTCTCAACACTTAACCAAATTTTTTGCAAACTTCTCTGTCGATCGACAGGCTGCCTGTCGATCGAAACAGAGGCTTAAATTTTGAAAATTCTATTTACAAGCTGGAAATTATTCTAAGGCATGAAATAAATCCTAAAACACCTAAGACTCGAAAATAGACTCTAAAAACTGAAATAAAGCAATAAACTGATGGGTTACCTCCCAACAAGTGCTTCATTTAACGTCGTTAGCTCGACGATACCTCAGCTCATGGCCGGTCCAGATAGTGCACTGCCACAGCTCCAATCTGATGCGGGCTGTAGTACCTCTTGACATGATTTCCATGCACCTTGAAGATGTTGCCATCCTGACCAACTAACTCTACCACACCATTGTTGGCTATGTTGACCACAGTGTAAGGTCCGGACCACTTGGATTGCAGCTTGCCAGGCATAAATCGGAGACGGGCATTGAAGACTAGAACAAGGTCTCCTTTGTAGAATTGTCGCCTCTTCAGGCCTTGGTCATGGAATCTCTTGGCTCGGAGCTTGTAGAGCATTGAATTTTCATAAGCCTCCTCCCTGAACTCATCCATCTCATTCAGGTATGCAGCCCGGCTTTCAGCAGCAGCCTTCCAGTTCAGATTCAGCTCTTTCATCGACCTCCATGCCTTGTGCTCAAACCTATAGAAGACTTATACGAAGAAGGCGAAGAAATGAATTTCTATACTTTCTTTGGAGTTAAGTGTAAATTCTCCCTTTTTTCGTACTTTATTTATTATTTTCTTATCGAATATTATATCAGACAAGTATTCTCCAATTGATTCTGCTCTTATTATTTCTTTTATATCTTCTTTATCGTCTTGATCTTGCCTCGAGCTTTCTCCTTTTTCAAAAATATTCATAGTAATTGTTTAATATTTTCTTTATATAAATTTATTCGTGGGATTTTAAATTTTTCACCTTGTATTTTTAGTATTAATTCTTTACTTTTTATTTTATAATTAAAGTTTTTTAAAAAATCTATTCCTAATATTATTTCTTTTTGTTCTTGTTTAGTTCTTCCATCGATTGGTATTTCTATTTTTATTGAAAGTGTTTTACTAAAAATAATATTAACAGATGTATATTTAGTGTTTCGTACTGGAGTTCCTTCGAGAGTAATATATGTTACTTTAGGATATAAATCATAAATTTCTGTTGCTAGATCTTCACTTATAAAACTTGTACAAGATCATGTGTCTATTAATGCAACAACTAATTTTTTGTTTATACTTGTTAGTATATGATATTGATTATAATTATTATGATCTAACTTAACTTCTATGTTCTTCATATCATTTATTACTCTGTCGGGCCTGCTATATGCTGTCACAGCGATATAGGTTGCCACTTTGACATTTCATGCTTGATATGTTGAACCTTGTAAAAGAGTTTTGTGATTTCATACCTGAAATGTTTCTTCTTCAAGATCTCAAGATCAATTCGGCCAAAGAGCTTCCTTGCTGTAGCTGTTTTCAGATCCTCCAGAGATAGAAAAAACCTTTCATATATGAGAAATATATTACATGAGATAGAAAGAGAAATATGTTACAATAGGAAGTGTGTCCTCTCCTAATGAGAGAGTCACCTTATTTATAGGCGACGAAAGGTCTGCGTTTTACATTATTAGGGTACCACTACACATGGAGGGGTACCACTACACACAGTAGAATCTAATAATTTACATAGTAGTTACAAAAGGAAAGAAACAAAAGTACAAAAATAGTGATGTCTTTTCACATCTTTTTCTCTTCTATTGTCTCAACGTCTGCATCTCCGTCGGTGCTTGGTGTACATATGCTACAAGCATGATCTCCAGGGAATTCTTCTATCAGTCTGATACAAATCTCTTGCTTTATTTCTGGAGTGTATTCGAAATCAATTCCTTGTAAATCTCTTAGGAATTTTTCTATATATTTCTGGCTTTGAATATCTACTTCTTTCTCCCTTGCTTGCATGCTCCATATAATTACTGATTTTGAAATATAATTTGTTTGTGCTCGAATCTTGATTCCTCGTAGTAGTATCAGGACATAATTATTTAAAAATTGTTGTATGATATCTTCATGCTTTGTATCTCCAATAGTTGGGTAGTTTTGATTGCTTACTCCTATCTTGCATAATTGTATGGCTGGTTGTCTAACTTGTCCTGCTTGCTCTCCTTCATTGAAGAATAGTGGGTATGTTGCAAACATCTTCAGAAATCCTTCTCTTTGTTTTATCACTCCTGAATGATATTGTTGAATTGCTTTCTTCATGTAGTTTGGGAAGTATCGAAATATATCCATGCTTCTGAAGTAGATTGTACTTATGAGTCCACTCTGGAACATCATATATGTCTTAATAGGATATGCTTTTGGTAAAACAATTGCCTTGGGCCCTTGAAATATTCCTTCAATAGGGTATATGCTTGAGAGTTTGTTTGCTATTGTGTAATTAACCAAGAAATTATATTCTTGATCAAAAATTGCTTTGGTTAGTTTTGTTAATTCTTCCCGTTCTTGTTCAGTAGGGATATAATTTATTGTTAGTGGTTTGTTATTAGGGATTCGCCCTAAACTTGCCATTCTTGTTTGAAGTGGTTGTCCTGGCATTGCTGCTTTTGCTGCATAAGTACTTCGGTACTCTGTTAGTGCATTTTTTGCTTCTTGTAGGCTAGGGTACTTTTTGTAGATGATGCTGCTTTGGTTGTTGATGAAGATTGCTGCTTTGCTCCAGTCATCATATATTCCTGTGTTTAAGCCATTAAAAATAACATAGTATGCTTTAGCTCTTTCTTCTTCATCAAATTTTTCTTTAGATCGAGATGTTCTTCTGTCTTTGATTTATCCTTGATTGTTGCTGCTGGAAAATCTTCGGTTGATTTGTCACTGGATGAGTTAAGCATTAATTCTATTGCCTGTGCTTCTTTATCTGCTTGGCTTGCTTCCTTTTGTAATTGTTGTGCTTGCAGACGAAGTTGTTTTGCTTTTTCTAATAATCTTTCTCTTTCTGTTTTCAGGATGGATCGTACTCCTTTCATTCTCTTGTTAATGTATCTGCTAGATTATTAAATGTTCCTGATGCCCATTTCGTTAATAATATATTCTGAAATTGTTTTAAAAATGTTTTTACTTCAGATGGTTTATTATTTGTGATAAATATTTTGAAATCATCATAAACACATGGGATTGCTTGAAGGACTGCTCCCCAAGTATCTTGACTTGCGTCAGTATTAAGAATGAGTAAATCATTTGGTTTTGGTAGATATAGTTTTGGAAGATTTTTACATAACTCTTTTAAAGCTTTTACAGCTTGTGTTGCACTAATTGTCCATTTCCATGGAATCTTTTCTGATATCATTTCTTGTAATAATGCTCGTTCTTTTGAAAGTTGTTTTATAAAACCTTTTTCACCAATGTAGTTTAAACATCCAAGAAATCGTTGTATTTGATTTCTATTTTCTAATTTATCTGAAAATTTATTAATTTTTTCTAATAAATGTTTTTGTGGTTCTATGTATCCCCCTTTTAAAATCTTCTATGTATCCCCCTTTTAAAGGACGAATTTACACTTAACTCCAAAGAAAGTTTAGAAATTCCAACTTTTAATAAAAGAATATCAAACATACTAAATCGAGAAAATATAGTATACTATGGATTAATGAGTGGAGAATCATTAGTATACATGAATCAAGCAAATTATGAATTCCAAGCATACATAATGAATAAAGAAAAAATAAAAGAAAAAATAGAAAAAATACCTAAAAAAGATCAGAAGAAATTAGGATACATACATATTGGAATAATACAAATAATAGTAAAATCTACTTATTTCACAGCAATAGACACACATGTACAATTACAAATTGTTGACAATAGAATTTTGGATGAAAAAGATAAAATTATAGGAGGAATAGATGGCAATCTAGGTTTTGACATCATTAAATTCAATGTTGCATTACAATATGGAATTCCTTTCCAAACACAAACCTTTAATGATGCAATTGGAGTCCGATGTAATTTTCTTAAAAAAGATTTAATGAAATCCTTAGACATACCATTTACTGTAAGTTACAAAGTATCTTATGCATTAAGTAATAGTAATTTAAGTATAATTTTTCAACATAGAGATAGAATATATACAGACGAACTATTAAGTACTACAAGTACTGTAATAAAAAAAGATAATAGCCTACAAAAATTCATTCAACGAAGTTCATCTCAAAGAATTCCAAATAATACACCAATCTCAAAAGATATCATAGAACAAGCAAGAGCTAGTACAAGTAATATAAGCCAAAATAAATGGCCTGAGCCACTAAAAAGACAAACATTACATTCAGATATTCAAATGACACAACTAAATAAACAAATACAAGAATTAAAAACAGTAGTTGCAGAAATAAATGATAAAATATAATTAAAATTATGTCTAGTTCCACTTTTATATCAATAAAAATAGATGATGAAAGGAGCATATATCTTCCTTATACCGATGAATTAATGCAACAAAAGCTTAGAAAAGAATATCTTGAAGCACATACTACTTATAGCTGTCTAATAAGAAAATTTATACTTGTTAATAAAGAAAACTTACAGGAAATCAGAAAACTTAGTACTGACATAGAAAATTTAGAATCCACAATTAAAGAACTACATCAACAATTAGAAGAAATTAGATTAAAAATTATTAGAAAACAAAATTAGAGAATTACAACTTAGAATTAGAAATGAAAATTAGAACAACTACATGAATTATAAAAGGGTATTTAAGTAAAATGCATGCAATTGGGTATTTTTTGAATGAATTTAACAAAATGGATATTTTTGTAATATAAGATAGTGAAATTGGGTATTATTAAATCTCACTCTTGATAATATAAGTGGAATAAAAGCACTAATTTATTGGGTTTTTCTTTAAGAATTTATTAATACAAGTGGAAGAAAAGCACTAATGTTGACCATATATTTGTTCTCATAAGTGGATGATCAACATGCTAATTAATAAAACTCGAACTATAAATATTTGATATTAATTCTCAAGTGTTATCATATTCTGATGGCTGCCTTAAATCAATCCTCTGCTATCCTATTTTTGGTTCTCATTTTCTCCATCAAATTGAGCCATTGTGTTGGAGGAAATAATAACACCATTTTCTGTCCACAAATTGAAAAGCAGTCGCTTTTAAATTTCAAACAATCTTTAACTGATCGCTACAATCGACTGAGTTCATGGGATAGTGAAGTTAATTGCTGCAAATGGGAAGGTGTAGTCTGCAGCAACCTCACTGGCCATGTATATGATCTCCATCTTGGTGGCAGATATTTGGAAGGTAATATCAGTTCATCTTTGCTCAACCTCACACGTCTAAGGTGCCTCGATCTCCATCTAAATCGCTTTGTGCAAAAGATCCCTTCCTTCTTTGGGTCGTTCACAAATCTCGAGTATTTAAATTTAGTTTCAGCTGGGTTTCATGGGAAGATCCCTCATACTCTTGGAAATCTCTCAAATTTACGCACTCTGGTGTTGTCAGACGGCCTAGCTGCTGACAGGCTTGAATGGTTATCGGGGCTTTCGAAATTGGAGTATCTCAACATGAATGGGGCAGATTTGAGTAACGCAACCGACTGGCCACAGGCGATCAACGCCCTTCCTTCTTTGCTACAGCTTCATTTCCAAGAGTGTAAGCTTCAATTTGTAGCTTCTATGAATTATGTGAATGCTACTTCTCTACAATTCCTTGATCTCTCTCGGAATAACAACCACCCATCCTCACCCGTCCCGACTTGGATCTTTCAATTCAGCAATCTTCTTTCTCTTGATATTCGTTCTAGCAATTTGGTAGGACCAATTCCAAGCATTAGCAATATCACCAAACTCCAGTATATTAATCTTCAAGACAATGAACTCAGTTCCAGCATTCCAGGTTGGCTATTCTTATGCACAGACCTTGAGTCCATTTTTTTAAGTAATAATTCCCTTGCAGGGGTGATACCAAGAGAAATCGGCAACTTAGAGGCTCTGGAAGTGCTCTCTTTGGAGGAGAATAATTTATCAGGTGAACTACCGCTTGAATTTGCAGAGTTAAAGAGTCTCCGAATTCTTCATCTCAGTGGAAACTCGTTTCCTGGTGCAATTCCGACCGCCCTCGGAAAGCTAGCATCTTTGAAACAATTATATTTGGATGGAAACAAATTCAGTGGAAATCTCCCAGAGAGTTTTCGTGAACTTTCTAATTTAACACATTTTTCCATTGAAGGGAATTTGCTTGAAGGGGTAGTGTCCGAAGGCCACTTTGCCAATCTCACGAATTTAAAGGAATTTTATGCTTCCAGAAATCGGTTGAGTTTGAAAATAGGTGTCAATTGGATTCCACCTTTCCAACTTTGGGTTCTTGAACTAAGGGATTGGAACCTGTCGACGAGCTTTGATCAAGGTCTATCATGGCTTCAGACACAGGAGTACCTTTACTCACTTGATGTATCAAATACCGGAATCTCAGGTCAAATTCCTATCTGGATTTTCAATGTTGGTGGTTTAAATATATCGCATAACAAAATCCAGGGAAACATTCCTCGCATTCCAGCTGGCGCTCACTATGTGTTTTTGAGTTCCAACCAGTTGAGTGGCTCACTACCTCAAATAACACACGAAATGATTGCCCTGGACTTGTCGGATAACTCATTTTCAGGAGGCTTGTCTCACTTTCTCTGTAATGGGGCCTATTCTTTGGAGGTTCTTCATTTGAGAGGAAATCAGTTGGGTGGAAAGCTGCCAGATTGTTCGATGCCATGGCCATCGCTGAAATATTTGAATTTAGGTAATAACATGATGTTTGGAAGCATTCCAACCACTTTTGGTTATCTAGTATATTTAGAGTCCTTGAATCTTTATGGAAACAAGTTTTCAGGCCAAATTCCTTTTTCGATGCAAAACTGCAAGAAATTGTTTAAAATGGACCTTTCTCATAATGATCTGGATGGAACCATTCCAGCATGGTTAGGAACAAGCTTGCCCAAGTTGAAGTTTCTTATATTAAGCTCGAATAAATTGAGCGGCAAGATTTCTCCCAAGATTTGCCATCTCAACTCTCTTCAAATTTTGGATCTCTCACACAACAATCTTTCGGGCACAGTACCAAGTTGTGCTAATAATTTTACTGCAATGTCTTCAAAACAGAGTTTGGAGCGTTTACCTAGGTATTTAGGATTTGATAGGTCTCCAGAGTATGCATCAATAACAACAAAAGGTCGAGAATTCCAGTACGACACCATTCTCTTTATGGTGACGAGTATTGATCTCTCGTCGAACAATTTGTCTGGAGAGATCCCAAAGGAGTTGACAAGTTTAGTTGGATTGAGAACATTGAACTTGTCTCAAAATCACTTCACAGGTTCCATCCCCGACAGGATTGGAGACATAAAGCAATTGGAGTCACTAGATGTCTCGAGAAATTCTCTGTCCGGTCCAATTCCCAATAGTATCACACTCATATCTTCTCTGAGTTATTTGGACTTGTCATACAACAATTTGACAGGAAAAATACCAGACGGCACACAAATTCGGGGATTCAATGCTTCGTTCTTCATTGGAAATAATCTGTGTGGCCCTCCAATGACGAGCAGCTGTGGTGGTGATGGTGATGGTGATGAATTTCCTCGGCGGCGTGGACATGAAGATGGACATGAAAGAGCAGAAATAGAGTGGTTTTATGTAATCTTGTCATCGGGATTCGCCATAGGAGTGTCGATTGCATGCAGTGCAATGGCATTGAAGAAGTCGTGGAGAGAAGCCTATTATGGTTGGTTAGAGTGCATGTGGGACAAGCTCTACGTATTTGTGTGTGTTCGTTGGAGAAGGCTCAAGTTTCTCAAAGGGGATCAGAATTTGAACTAGCTGGTAGTTGTGTTCTTATATATGAATGATGTCTTCTAGTAGTGTTTCATTTACATTTTCTTTTCTGTTTTGTCTTGTCTTGTGGTGTTGATCAATTTCCCTGAATATTGTGAATTAATTTTCTGTTGGTAAATATTATGTACGTACGTTACACATTCCTCAGGCGACTAGAGACCTCATATTTTTCTTGCTCAAATCAAACTTGATGAGAAGAAGCAATTAAAATATATGGACTAAGATTTTATACTAATTGAATTAGTATATAATATATTAATTAGATTAATATATTATAGTTGATAATATATATTAGTAATTAGATTATTAATAATTATTATGGAAACAAATATATTCCATATCTTACTGGATATGATATGTGAATTATTCATTATATAAGAATGAATAACACACGTTAATTGAAAAAAAATGGAAATAATTTGTTTCCATCACAGTTCAAATCAAATACAAAAAAACTAGGGTTTTGAGTTCTACGCCTACATTATTCTCTCTGGGAATTCCTAGCGTTGCTAGTTTGAATATACACCGCGAATTGGATTCTACACCTGGTTGATTCGACACGTGGATACCTCTAGTAGTGGATTCGCGCTCCAGGACAAGTCAGAATCGCTTGTGTTCTACGGAAAAAACTAAAAGTTTTTCCTTTTATCCACGTTGAATCTCTACACATATATTAATTATAAATCTAGATCTGTTCGTTGATTAATTATTCCGCTGCGTTCCTTAGATGAAATCAATGAAACCCAACAGAGGCCAGAGGCTCGATTTATAATTAATTTTCATGATATTTAGATTTATGGGTTAATTAAGGAATTGTTTTTGAAACAATTGCGTAGTTGCCAGAATCGTTTGACGACAATTAAAATGATTTTATGAGTCAAAGGCGGGATGGTATTGGGCTTGGCTTGATGTCGTTCCAAGCAATATAGTATTGTGACTTCTCTCTATGTGAATTATTGACGGTAGAAACAAAATTGAGAAATCGAAACATGCAGTCAATACCATTGCTATTCGGCGGCGGATAGTCTATGAATGATGGTTTGATTACTCGGTTGAGATGATCCCTGATATCAAATTAGTTTGGAACTAATTGATCATATTGTTCAAAATAAATAAATAAAATCAAAGTAGGGAGATCAACTTGTATCTTGTCCCTAGGCGACAATATAGGACACGTATATATTATTAGATGATATAATTGCATCTTTAGATGAAATTAAAATTTCATGACGGTGAAAAGATATTTAATGTTTCAATAAAATTTTGTAGCGACCTTGAAATTCAAAATAAAATTGGTCTTTATTATTATTTTGAAGTAATAATAATGATGTGATTTTATATTAATTCAGAATTAATATAAATTTTATTATTTTGGAAATAATAAGAATATTTAGAATATTCATAATTATATTAATTTGGAATTAATATGTACTTTGAATTTCAAATCAGCAATACATCAATATTAGTTTAGAACTAATATATCATTATTGATATAATAATATTTATAGATATTTGTACTTATATTAATTTAGAATTAATATGAGTATCATTATTTTTGAAATAATGAAAACATATCTTAAATAAATGTATATATGTTAATTTAGAATTAACATGAATTTCATTATTTTAGAAATTATATGAGTATTTAGAATGTATGTGTATTTATGTTAATTTTGAATTAACATAAAACTTTCATTATTTTAGAAATAATGATAAGGCATTTTTTATTAATTTGGAGATTAGTATAAATCTTAACCCATAAATTTAATTAGAGATTACGTGTTTATATTATGTGCTTAACATGATAATTGTTTATAATTTGATTATACTCCCTTCGTCCCGAGTAAATTGTCCACATTTCCTTTTTCGTCTGTCCCACAATATTAGTCCACTTTCCTAAAATAGCAAAATTTTAACACTCATCAATAAAATATTCATCCCACTACCACCCACTACTACTCACATTCATTGGTTATCGTGTCCGGTCAAATGTGGACAATTTAACCGGGACGGATGGAGTATTATTTATCATATTTTAACTATAGTAGTTAGAGTCCGCTTTGCATGTTTGGGTAGGCGGCGCCCAATACTTGTAGTCCGTTTTACATGTTTGGTTAGACGGCGCCCAATATTTGTGGTCCGCATTTATATGCCTGGGTAGGTGGCGCCCAGTAATTGTTTCTTCAGAACTAATATTTGATATGGGTCAAAACAATTAGTATCACATATTTATCCCCACTTAAATAAAAGTCTATTTTGAATACGTGTCGTCCATTATAATTGGTTGAGTGCTAAGCTTTCTTCAGTCTGGGTATTAACACCAAAGTGTTTGCTCTGACTCGACGTGGCTAAGACTCAATCATAGGTGCTTTTGAAACATCGTGTAATGGGGTTGACTTGCTTAGATTGTTTTGGCGCCAAAGCGTACAAAATGATTTAAGGACACAGATTAATTAGATTAATCAACGAAGAGTTGCAAAATAGTTTTGCAATTGGCTTAGAGGCCTACTAAGTGATATTATTGCGGTTATCAGCCAAAGCTAACGCTGTGATAATATTGACTTGGATCTTGGTCCACTAAAATTTATATTTCATATAAGTTCGTATTTTGTGTTTGGGGTAACAAAATATGTTAAATTAGTGGGAGTTAATCAATGCAGAAGTCCTTGTTTGATTAGTCATGTGAATGTGATGTTGTTTACTCAATTCTGATTTTCCTTTGAATTATTTTCTTATTAGATTTAATGTCGAAATTATTTTTGAAATATTTGATGGAATTGACTTGGTCAAAGTTTTGGATTAGATCCAATATCTGCGTTTGTTGCTAAGATTGAAACACATTGATTATGTGTAGGACAAAGCATTTGTCTCATCTTGATAAATATTCTATTGACTTTACTAAGTTAAACGAAGTGAGTCATAAGAAGTATATCAAGGATACCACTAAGGCTAAATGTGTCATGTCACTTTATAGCTATGGAGTTGTAAAAGTGATATGAGCACATGTTTCTTTGTGAAATGTTTAGATGCATAAAGAGAGATTTTGCAAAGCTTGAGTCACGAGGTGTTCAAGCGATAAGCTAAGGATGTTTATTGTTGAGATACATACGTCTATTATGAACTCACATTGTTAGATATTTGATACCTATTATAACTTAAACATTTGTGTTATTGTCTGAGAGATACATAGGAGTTTGAGATGACCTCTCTTTCTTCTTGTATATGTACATTGTGTCTTTTTGTACATTACTTGGCTTTATCCCAAAAATGTTGCTTGTCTACGTTCCACCTGTGTTTTATAAATTGGATTGAAAGCTATCTCTTTAAAAGGATGACCGCATTTTCCCAATTTTAATGTTTCATGCTATCAACTCAAACATATTATATTGAAATTTTGTTTAATATGAGTAATATAAGGAGCAGTTTGTAGTCTCAATGTCATAGGGCACATTTGCTTAGTTTTAATGATATATCTTATGTTTAATATTAGATTCAGCAATTCCAAACCAAGATGATTATTGGTGATTTTTCTTGTTAAACTTTTGATTGCGTTTGTTACTATTGGATTTACACAATAGCAGGATGACCAATCAGATTCGATTGCAATGTCTTTCCGCTGTTTAGAAGCCATTGTGATGATTATATTGTACACTATAGTTTTGGCTGATTATGATCAGGAAGACTTGGAAGTGTGTAAAGATATTATCAGTACTAAAAGCGGGATAAATCAACTGGCACTTTACCACAAATCAGTTGGAAGGTCAGTTCTTGACTTCTCATTTTCAATAACTATATATAATGCAAATGTAGAACTGTACACATCCCGGAAAAATAATGTTTATGAAAATGATACATTTAGCTGATAGTAAAGATAATTACAAGTTGATAGTATGGTGTAGAAATTTTAAACCCTCATGATATGGATCATCAAGCTAAATGTGATCCATAAGGCGGACCTCACATAGCGAGATGAAAACTTCTTGACGCCATGGTTGCTTATCTCATTGTTTTTGTGGTTGCTTATCTCATTGTTTTTGGAGGTTTGTCTATTTAGTAGAAAGCTTGAATATGGTATTTGTCGATTAGGTTGCTGATGATTCACAGGGTAAAGGAATATTGGAGGAGCTGGAGGCTGATGGTGTTGATTCATCATATATTGTGGTTAGACTATTTATTTTCAGCTCATGATGCTGTTAAACTTACCTTTTTTTTTATATTTTGTTGCTTGATTCTGCAGAAAATTTCTCAAAATGTAGTTGATCAAAGATAGATGAGTAAGTTTGATTGTTACATATACACTACCCTTATCTTGATACATCCAGTTTTTTTGTTGGAGTTCATAATTTTTACAATTTTGTTCTCTCTTTCTTGCAGTCATGGACTTGTGCACCATCTGTCCCTACTGCAATTGTTTCCATGCTTTTAAAGTCTCTCTGAAGAAGTGGATGTGGATGATTCATTAGCTTCGCTGAAGCCTAAACTCAGCAATAAAACTACCTTGTCGACACGGATGCATTCTTCTTGATATTTTTGATATAGGAGGGACTTAATTCAGTAATGGTTTAATGTAGATAACCACATGAGTTATTCCCTTAACAAATAAAAGCCCCCATCTGAAATAGACTTTATTGTACTCAAAGTTGGCAAACATGTTCATTAATGGAGTATTAATTTTCATAAGAAGCAAAAAGCCCTGCTTCTCAGAATATCCTAAGCATATTGAAGTTGTTGTGTAGAATATCCTATTTTCCTATGCTGATTTCATAACTTTTTTAACTTTGCAGGACAACAAAGATCTTTATGCTGAGGAAGCTGCCATCCAGAGAGGGAAGGAATGACAGAGCATGCTCTCGATACCAGGACTCACTGCACCCAATGAGATACAAGATGCTCAAAACTGGCAAGTTTTGCAAGGTCTTTGCTTTATTAAATCTGGAGTATATTTTGAGGATTTTAACTGAATGTTAGGGGTTTAAAACCCCTTGAGTTGATTTCTGGAGCTCCATCTATATTCTTCTCGGTTTTATTCATCTCCTCCCCCAGAATATTTTTGAGCTTGGAGTAGTGAAACCCTTTTTTTATGATTTTTTTTTTTTGGAGAAGAGTAGTGAAGCTGTTAAAAGGCACACAATGATTGTATAGTATATTAGAGTATTCTAAAGTAGGAATCAAATAGAGCATGTAATGTTTTAACTTCTTCTCCTTTGGTTTCTAGTTTCTACATTAAAAGATGCGTTGTGTTAATTGCGTAGAAAATTTTGTTTGCTTTATTTGTACAACCATTAATTTTGTGGTAGTTTTGCTTTAATAAATCTGGAGAATCTAATGAAGGTATTCCATTAAATATGAATTAATTTCTTCACTATAACAAATTAAAATAAATATTAAGATATATAAATTGAAAAAAATAAAATAAATATTTAGACAACGCAAAAATCCGCGTTGTCTATAAGAGCATAGGTTTCGCGTCGTCTATCTACTTATAGACAATGCGGAAATCCGCATCATCTATTTCCGTGTTCAAATAGACTACACTTTCTTAGACAACGCAGAATTGAGTAATAGACAACGTGAATTCCGCGTTGTCTATAACCTTATTTGTTGTAGTGGTACTTGTCTATATCAAATTTCCTTCCTACAACTTTACCAACCAATAACCAGTAACCAATAACTAACTCATGTCTTCTCCAATCAATGTCGTTTTTTTCATTTTCTTTTTATTCAGAAAAACAAGACTTCATTTCATGTTGTTGATGTTTAAGTGAAAGTAACTATGGAAAAAACGCGCCACTATATCTGTATGTTTTTCTTATTACTAATTGGGCTTTTCTTTTTATTTAATTTCACACCATCTTCTCCTTTTTTTTTTTTTTTTTTTCCTCTTCTATTTTTTTTTTTTCATTGACATCAAATCATCCTCATTATGCTCAGCGCCTCAACCACAACTACCACACCCTCAACTTAATTTGAACTTTTCAACATGAGATAATTTTTCCATTCACACTTACTATAACTAACAATCCATCCATCCATCTTATGCTATTCATACACAAATCATGACACTAATCTAACATACGAAATAAGTCCACATTTTAATTTAAACAACATAATTTTTCCCTCAAACAATAAACTATATACCTATAAAACCTCTATTTTTCTTGGTCAATAGTTGACGAGGTCATATTGGGTCAATCCAAACAGACAACCCACACTCAGAATAAAGAAATACAGGATAAAGATAATCAATCAAATTATTAATAGTAAAGTCTTTTGGTCGAATAAGCCCAGGGTTATACAACGGTCACCCAGCCAGGATCCCGCCCCATCACCTCCTTACCAAATGAGAAATATAGCCGATGTAGGCTATTCGGTCCGGATCAATTCAGGTTAGATTTTTTTTTAATTGACCCTAACTCTAGCCCTAATCCCACTCCTGTAATTTTTGGGCTAGTCCATCGGATTGACATTATTATAATTTAAAGTTCTAAAAAACTATTATAATCTTGTAGAAAAATATACATTCAAGGAGAATTGTCGATTTAGGACCCAAAAGATAGTTTAATTATCGATTTAAGACTTGAAAGATGATTTGTCAATCTAGGACCTAAAAGATCAAACAATTCTCAATCCAAGACCTGATATTGAGGTCTTGGATTGAGAATTGTATGATCTTTGGGGTCCCAAATTGAGAATTTTTGTGATCTTTGAGGTCCTGAAATGAGAATTAATCTTTCGAATCCTGAATCAATAATTAAACTATCCTCCGGGTCCTGAATTGATAAAACTCCATTAATCAATTATCTTTAAAAACTCAAGTTCAATAGTAAAAAATTGCAAAAGTAAACTTAAAATTGTAGTATAATTAAAAATAACTATTACTCATATTAAAAGAATAATTCTTATTATCAAATTATCTAAAAATAAAAGATTTTGATTTAAATTGATGAGAAATATATGAGATTTGTGAATTTGTATTGAGTTTATTTGAGTAATATTAATTATTTCTTATTATGTTGGTTAATGGGAAAATAAAAATATATTCATCAATGTCATGTTCATCAATTCCTTATAAGAGGGTTTTGGAAAAAGAGTTGGACTTTAATAATACATAAAGCTAGCACAACATTTTGTTTAGGTGGAAAAAAGCGCTCCCAAAGCAAGATAATTTTCTTTATTAGTGTCTGGTCGAAAGTGGAGTAATATTTAAACAAGAAAAACTAGTAATTTGCTTCAAGTCTTTGCCCACATGCCACGTTCTACCAAAAGTTAATCGAGCCAAGATTTTTCATTATTATTTGATTATGTTATTGACGCTGTCGGACAATAATTTTCGAGAGAGGAAATAGTTGATGCAATAATGAGTATTAGTTTTGTTGAAATTGATCACAAGTTTCTTCTATCGTGTTGCTGATTTTATTTAGCCGATAGTTTATTGTAAAATAAAAATTAATTATAATATACTATCTCCGTCCCGGGTCATTAGTCCCATTGTTACCCGGCACAGTAACCAATGTTTGTGAGTATAGTGGAATTAATATTTTATTGATGTGAGGAAATTTTTTCCATTTTCGAAAATAAGACTAATTCCGCGGGACAGACGAAAATGGAATATGAGACTAATGAGACGGGATAGAGGGAGTAATAGATTCTAATGAATACTTATGAATATGCCATCTTATGAAAGAAATCCATGGCTCTCTTGGGACCCTTTGTCATGATAGAGTCCCCCAATGTAGAATCCACCAATTCGACAGTCCTTTCATTCAATCCTTCATAGAAGGTCTCGGCTTGCTTCCCCAAAGATAGACCGTGGCCAGGACACACTCTCAGCAACTCTTTGTATCTCTCACAGGCCTCATGAAATTTCTCATCATGCCTCTGAGCAAACCTGGTAATATCCTTCCTTCTTTGTCTGATGACACTGGGGGGAAAGAAGTGCATCAAAAACTCATTCCTCAATTCTGTCCAAGTACCGATATTGCTCTTGTCCAAAGCAGAAAACCATGATTGAGCTTTGTCTCGCAGAGAAAAGGCAAAGAGCCTCATCCGGATAGCACTCTTACTAACTCCATTGATTTTGACAGTGTTGCAGAGCATGATAAATTTGGCAAGATGGGAATAGGGGTCCTCAGCAGCTCGGCCCCCGTATTGGTTCTGCTGAACCATCTGCACCAAACCAGTCTCCAGCTCAAAATTATTGGCATTAATGCCAATGCTGAAATCAGTCTCCTGGAACTTCGGTCTGTATCTTTTCTGGATAGCATCCTCATCCTCATCAGCATCAAATCTAGGCTCGGCCTCATCATCTTCGTCATCTGAGGGGTCTCCTGGCGGGTCATTGCCCCGAGTATTTCTGTTGTTAGCTCTTTCCTGCTCCAGTATTCTCATGCGCTCACGCATGGTGTGCATCTCTCTCAAAAGCTCAGCTGTCTGCTCTGGAGTAAGGTCAGGGACATTCTGTGGATTCCCTTTAGCCATATTGACAATCTGACTGTTGAAGCTTTTTCCTCCTGGTTTCTCCTGCTATTGTTTCTTCTGCACGTAGCCTCGATTTCAGGATCCAATGGGATTGGTGCTTTACCACTCCTCCTCGTGTTCATAAACTACCTGAAAAGAAATAAAAGGGAAGAGTGAGTAAACACGAAAACAGCAAAGTAAAGAAAAGAAATTAAATAACAACTTAAACAATTAAGAAATTAGAAAATTTTTCAAAAATCGACTTCTGTGTCGGTCGACGGGGCGTATGTCGATCGACACAGGCGCAACGGCTGTGTTGATCGAAATGCCTCCTGTCGGTCAAAACAGAAGCAAAATTAAAAAGAAAAAACTGGCGAAAATTTAAAGGAAAATAACAGAAAATCTTGCGAAAATTAAAAGGGAAATTAAAATTACAACTCAAATCAATAACCCTAAAACAGATTCAATAACAAGATAATTCTAAACAATCCCCGGCAACGGCGCCAAAATTTGATCACTAAATTTTTAGTAATACTATAGTCTAGTGGCAAATTAAAATTATCGATCCCACAGAGATTGTATAAACGAACATCCTATATACTGAAACATTTATTTTTCGGTTTATTGTCCAAGTAAATAGAATTTTGAAAAGGGTTTTGGTACTTAAACTAATTTTTTCAAGAATTTAAATTAAAACAGAGATTAAACCAAGTTTAGACAATAGAGAAGAGTTCAGATTCCAGGGTAAGTTCATATCGAGGATAACATGCAAGGAAAATCTATCGATCAATTAAAAATAAAGATTAAGGTGGAACATCAGAAAAGTATTACAAATTCCAGGGTTTGGCAATTCATAAAGTGGATTATTAATTTCCTATATCCTTTCGATCTCTAGAAGAATTAACAACTCCCGAAAACATCAGATTTATTCCTATGGATTAAATTCTTCTTTTAAGACATAATGAAAATCCATATTATCAATTCTTAAATCCATTAATTAATTTTCACTTTTCAGTCTTAAATTAATTAATTATGAAAACCTAATCAAATGGCCAATTTAATCATATTAAGAAAGCACAAGAATTGATAAACCTGTTTAAGTTATTGATCGATTCGATTACCTAAACATGCATCCAAGATATTTACATAAACCCTAGAATCTGAATTAAAGGATTACCTACACATATTCATGTTAAACAAATATATGAAAGGATAAAACCTGTAAAAGTTCTTCATAAATAAAACAAGTCTTGAATTGAATCCAGTCTGAGAAAATTCGATCCCAATCTTCAATCCACAACAATAATAATTGAAGAACAATGAAAATAATATCTCTAGGTCTAAAAAGTGGCATGAATCTGAAAATTCGCCAAAACATAACTATATATACTAAGTATAATTCATCCAACATGGAAATAAATCATAATTGGAGAAAATTTGCCTAAATAGCCCGTGTGTCGATCGACAGGGCGTGTGTCGATCGACACACGGCTCCTGCTACGATCGGCCTTAACACGCCTGTTGATCACTCCCACTCGGATGCCATGTCGATCGACATCGCGGGTGTTTGATCGACATGCAAGCTGTATGTCGATCCCAAGCCAACTCTCGACACCAACAACTCCTTGACTCCTGTGTCGACCGACACCCTGCATGTCGGTCGAAATAGAGCGCACGGCTGAAAAACTGCAATCTCCAACTTAGTTGATTTTGCACTCCAAAACCTGCATTTTTTCACCATGACAAGCAACCCAAACATAAAACAAGTACGATGCAAGGAAAATAAAGTAAACACACAATAAAAATATTAAAACAACCTAAAAATCTCTTGATAAGTGAACAAAATAATGCACTTATCAACCGCCGGTCATGAGCTCCTTAGCATCATGGACGTATTCTCGGGGTACAATCAAATACAAATGCACCCCGACAACCAGGAGAAGACCGCATTCATAACCAGTCAGGGCATTTACAGTTATAAAATAATGCCGTTCGGGTTTAAGAACACTGGGTCGACTTACCAGTGCTTGGTCAACTCTATGTTCAAGGACAAGATCGGTAAAACCATGGAAGTCTACATCTATGATATGCTCGTCAAATCTCTAAAGTCCCAAGACCACGCGAACCATCTCGAGGAGGCATTTCAAACACTCGAAAAGTACAACATGAAGCTGAACCCCGCTAAATGCTCGTTTGGGGTCTCCTCCGACAAGTTCCTGGGACACATAGTAACCCAGAGAGGGATTGAGGCGGACCCCACTCAGATCAAGGCCATCCAGGGTATAGAGCACCCTAAAACGCCCAAAGAAGTGCAAAACCTCACCGGCCGCCTCGCCGCGCTCAGTCGCTTCATCTCACGGTATTCGGAGCGCACTCACTCCTTCTTCAGCACACTCAAAAAGGGCAAACGCTTCGAGTGGACAGACGAATGTGCAAAGGCGCTTGAGGAACTAAAAGCTTACCTCGTCAGTCTGCCCTTGCTCTCTAAACCCACTGACGGCAAAACCCTGCTACTTTACCTCTCTGTATCCGATCATGTCGTGGTAGCAGTACTAATACGTGAAGCCGAAAGAAAACAACATCCAGTGCACTGCGCCAGCAAATCCCTACTGGATGCAGAGACTCGCTACACAGCTCTCGAGAAACTCGCACTCGTCACCGCTGCCCGAAAGCTACGCCCATACTTCGAGACACACCCCATTAAAATGATCTCGACCTACCCAATCCGAGCCGTGCTTTCAAAGCCCGACCTCTCAGGCTAATTGCTCAAATGGGCAGTAGAAATCGGAGGGTATGGCATACAATATGAACCTAGGACCGCAATTAAGTCACAAGTGTTAGCCGACTTCGTCGCCGACTTCTCCACCAACCTCCAGTTGAAAGCAGAAAATGAGGTCGCTGCGATGTCCCAAATCAAAATAGATTCCGGTCTCTGGTCCCTCAGGATCAACGGTGCAAGCAATATGAATGGAAACTGAGCAGGGATTGTGCTCACAGATCCTCAAGGAGAAAGTTACGAGCGAGCCATCCGACTCGACTTCCCAACCACCAACAACGAAGCTGAATGTGAAGCACTCATACAAGGAATGAGACTAGCCTAAGAACTAGGGCCTCGCAAAATATGCGCAGAAAGCGACTCGCAGCTGATCGTTAATCAATTGGACGGGACTTATACCGTGAAGGAAGTCCGATTGAAATCCTACCACACAATGGTCACGGAACTCCGGAATAAGATGGATGAATGGGAACTCCGGCATATTCTGTCACGCCCCGATTTATTAACATGGAAATATTCAAGAAAATGAGGCACATCGGGTACGAGACTTGCACTTGAGATATCAATTAACAAGAAGAA
>JAPKLW010004166.1:0-30019 GCA_026898455.1 Plectranthus barbatus
AATAATAAGATAAGTGAGTAAAAATCCGAGCTTATCAAACCCCCAAACTTGAACGTTTGATTGTCTTCAATTAATAGGCAAGAAATGAATCAAAAGATCATGTAGTTAAAGTGCAATGTCTCACAAGATTCATCACAATCAAGATTAAAAAATCTACTCACACAAACAATTTGAAAGTGATAGACAATTCATCAACTGTAGAAGAACTCATGGGAAGTGTATCGCTCAAACTCTCAAGTGTTTAGGATTAGATGAAAGCACTCAACACATGTATGAAGAAATTTCTACCAAAGGCTTGCAAATTCTCTAATATCTCCACTGCTACAATGTGCACACAAGTATTGGATCAAAAAGGACTTTCAAAGGGTTATAATGTAGGCTTTTTGTGATAAGGTAGGGAAATTTGGTCAAGTGACTAAAATTCATCAAGCCGGCCGACTCATCAAAATAAGAGCACTCTATATCATCATCACCTCATCTCCTTAGATACATCAACAAACTCATCAGATTTTTTTTTTCCTAGCTCTTTTGAATCCCTTATACCCTTCAATAGTTTACACACATATTTGTTTCTCTCTCTCTCTCTTTTTTATTTTTTATTTTTATAGAGCTTATGAGAATTCTAAATTTGTTTGAGCTATTTAACACCCAACTTTGCATCAACCACTAATTTGACATTTCTTATCTCTAATTCACATCAATCTACCCCATCAAACCACAACTCAAGACACGAGCGAAACCAGCACATTCTTAAGCTCATAGACAAGGAAAGAATTGTAAAGGCTCAACATGGCTAACTAGGGAAAATTTAATTGTGAAGGGACAGTGTTTAGGATATTGGGTTAACAAAGATGACCTAATATCATCTCCTAAACTTGTGCACACTATGCAGTCTTGAAACATAAAATAAGCAAGTTCTAGAGAAATAAAAACATACATGAGAATCTCACATCAAACGAACATAAGGCTCAAAAATCTCACACAAGGGTTTAAATTTTCCTCCACAGTCAACTTCAAATCAACTCAATCATCATGCAAGTGCAAGTTTCAAATCAATCCTATCATGCTGTATTCTACTTTCATAGACAATTAACCACAATTAAAATCAATCCAAACTCAACCATCGATCGATTCTATCGCACATCCTCATTCGGTTTGTATCAAAACTCAAAACTTTTCTCACAAAATGGCATAAAAAATTTTAATCTAGGCAAAAATTAAATGCAGAAAGCAGAATAAATAAAAGATAGAACGTTCCAACTGTTGTCCACATCCCCCCAAACTTATTTCCAACTCAAAGAGTGGAGAAAGTTTGAAAATAAGACAAGATAGAGAACGGTACCTGGAGGTTGATCTCAAACATCAACTTTTTATCCCGGAACCTTCAGAAATCGCGCGACGTGAGATTTTGGTTGCTGGCACTCCGCGTCGACCGACACGACCTCTGCGTCAGTCGACATGGAGCCTTCTTATCGACCCTCATCTCGGGTCGAAGTGCTTCACGTCGACTGTCTGTATTGACCGATGCTAGATCTGCGTCGGTTGAAACAGACACTGTTCCTCGAATTTTTTTTTAACAAAAACAGGAATAACAAATTCGAAAATTGAAAGCAAATTGTAAAAATGAAAATAACAAGAAATTTGAAAAGAAAGTAAGTAAAAATTGGGTTACCTCCCAACAAGTGCTTGATTTAACGTCACGGCTCGACGATACTTCAAATCACCATGACCATGGGGGTCGGGTCCAAACTCTTCATCCTTTTGCATCCACTATGTAGACTTTGCCGTCTTGAATGACAGTCGTGATCTCGAAAAGGGATGACTTAGTTGACAATTTCACCAACCCGTTTCCTTGCTCCCATTCAATGACAGCTTTCTCCTCCTTTTCTTCCTCGACATCCTCCATTTCATCTTCAGAATCTTCAACTGATGTGATCTGGTTGCACTGACTGTTGTCGGCTTTTGTCGATCATGAAGGTGATTTTTTCATCATTGGCACGAAGTGTGATCTCTCCTCCTCGACAGTCGATCAATGCAGCACTGGTGTCCAAAAATTCTCCTCCCAAGATCAAAGGCATATTGCATTCCTCCTTCATATCAAGAACTATAAAATTTGCAGGAAAGATTAGATGACCAACATGAATGAGAACATCCTCGAGTATACTGTTGGGGCGAGATACAGATCGGTCTGCCATTTGTAGAGTAATTGTAGTCGGCCTCAATTCTCCAATGTTGAGGCGCTTGAAAATGGAATAAGGCATAAGATTGATGCTGGCACCAGTGTCGCACAAATCCCTTTGGAACTCTATCCCCCCAATCTCGACTGGAATCGAGAAACAACATGGATCACTCCTCTTGATTGGCACTTGCTTTTAAAGTAGCAAGTTGCACTGTTCATGTAACTTCACAGTTGAGTTCTTCACAAACAACTTCTTCTCGCTCATCAGTTTCTGGAGGTACTTCATGTAACCCGGGATCTCCCTCAAAGCTTCAATTAGTGGTTTGTTGATGCTGACTTTCTTCAAGTTCTCCACAAACCTAGCAAACTTTGAGTCTTCTTTCTTCTTGGCAAACCTCTGAGGAAAGGGCATCGGGGGAAATGATCTTCTTTATCAGTAGAAGAATTGGCTTGAACACCCCTCTGTGTCGACCGTCAAGCAGGCGTCTCGATCGACGTTCCTAGACTCTGCGTTGACCGACGTGAAGATGTGTCAGTCGATGTGGCTGCGTCGCCTGTCTTCTCCACCTCGCTCGATCTGTCTACATCGACCGATGTGGGATGTGCGTCGGGCAAAACAAAGGCATCCCACACGGGATTTTCATTTTCTTCTCCCCCAAACTTGTCAAAAATCTCCCTAGGGCCTTTGTAACTCGTGCCAGACCTAAAATGGTGGTAGCAATCTGTCTTACTTGAGTTTCAAGCATCTGAACATGTTTGCCAACTAGATCAATCTTTGTGTGCACTCCAGCCACTTCTTGCTCTATCTTTCCAACTCGATAATCCGAAGCTTTGATATACTTGGCCAACACCACATCCGAACTCTCCTTCTTCTTTTCAGTGATTTCTCCATCCTGCACATCAAAACCAGGTGGGGGAAATTCTTCTCCCGCCGGATTAGCATAAGAGAAGCCGACATGCTGCTTTGGATGGTAATGCTGAGCCTCCACCTCGTTGTTGATTCTGGTATTGATTCTGATATCCTCCTCGATTCATGAAATTGACATCGGCAACGAGTTCAACCTGTGCAGCAGTAACAACATAAACATTAGAAGTTAGTTTCTCCATCTCTCCCTTGAGCTTTTCAATCTCCTACTTGAGAGTGTCATCCGGTTCCTTCTTCTCAATTGCTTTGACTTGAGGCCTCCTCGGATTGGACCATTGTTGAGCATGCAACGCCATCTTCTTGAACAGATTGAGGGCCTTTTCAGGTGACTTGCTCATCAGAGAACCTCCTGCGGCATAATCAACAGCTGCTTGGGTACTCTCGTTTATCCCCCGGTAAAAGATGTGAGCCTGCTCCTCGGTATCAACTCCATGGCCCGAGCAGCTCCTCAACAGCTCATTCCACCTGCTCCAAACCTCGAACAAGGACTCGTCCATCTTCTAGTGGAACTGCTAGATCTCCATCTTCTTCTGATGATGACTGAAGGTGGAAAGAAGGCAGAGAGGAACTCTGCTTTGAGATCGGCCCAAGTGCGGATGTTGCTGCAATCTAAGGCTGTAAACCATGTCCGAGCCTGATCCCGAAGTGAGAAGGGGAACAAGCGCAGACGGATCACATCCTGGGTTACTCCATTCTGCTTGATGGTCTCACAAACCTCCACGAACATCCTGAGGTGAGTGTAAGGGTCCTCCACAGCTCGACCACCAAATTAGTTCTGTTGAACCATCTGAATAAGACCAATTTTGAGTTCAAAGTTATTGGCATTGATACCAATAATGAATCCCTCATTACCGGGCTGCGGTCTGTACTTCTTTGCCATGGCATTGGGATCCTCATTGTCGGAGTCCTCTCGGCGCAGCCTTTCTTGCTCTCTTTCTCTGTCTCTCCTTGCAACCTCAGCTCGATCTGCTTCTCTTTCTAACATCAGTCGCGTGACCAACTCCCGCATCTGATTCATCTCCTGGACCATCAGTAGGGCATTTTTTTAGTAATAAGCTGCGTGTCGGGTTCCTCCAAAGGTGGCATCTCATGATCATCTTCCTCATTCTGGTTGTGCGGTGGATCCCTCTTAGTGATTATGTTTTGCTTCTCCTTGCTTGTCCTTCTTCGTACTGTGGCCTCGATTTTTGGATCAAAGACATCAAGTGGTTTCCCTTGGGCCCTCGTGTTCATGCAAGACCTGAGAAAAAAACAAAAATAGAAAATCAGATATGCGTCGACCGACGCAAATATTTTTTTGCGTCAACCGGCGCTACACGTGCGTCGGTTGAAACAGAACAAAAAATAACACACCAAACACATGCACACGTACAAAATTTAAATAAAATAAAAATAAAATAAAAACTCAATCCAATAAATCTTTAAACAAATTAGTAACAAGATAAAATCTAACAATTCCCCGGCAACGGTGCCAATTTGAACACTGCAAAATTCGCAGATTAATTGCAAATATAGTGGCAAATAAATTTATAATATAACCAGAGGTAGTCGAACCCAGAGGAAATATGCAACGAAAATATCCCATGTACTAACTATAGTTCACTGATTTATTGTTTGAGTAGATAGAAATTAGGGTTTCGGTTTTGGAAAATAAAGATAACAAAACTGGAATTTAAAGGGTTTTAAAAGCAAAGTAAAGAACACAGATTCTAGGGCAAATAATCAATTAGAATACATGCCAAATCAATCAACTCTACAATGGTGGGAAATCAAATAAAGTATTAAAATTCCTTGGTTGGGCAATTTTAACCTAGGTTACTGTCATGTGACTGTATTTGCTTTGTTGGCCTCAAGAACACAATAATAATCAACCTCAATAAAAATAGATTTAATTCTCTAGAATTGATTAATCTTCCTTTAGAGACAGAAAACCAATTATATTCAATTCCTCTTCTTGTTATTAATTTTCTCCTCTCGGTCTTTCAATTAAATACTATGAATAAAGAATCAATTTCATCTCTCGATCCATCATCAATTCTAAATTCTATCAATTAAATCAGGAATTGAAACCATGCAATTTGAGTTGATTAATCTAACATGCAAACATGATTAATTACACATAGCCCTAGAACCCGCAAGGGTTTCTAGCCACTCATGATGGAAAGAAACACATTATTAAATTGCATAATAAAAACTTACAATAAAAATAAAGGTTGAATCCTCTCCAAAGTAATTAAATCTTCAACAACTCTAACTCTCCAAGAGAAAAAACTAAGAGAAAACTGAAGGGAAAGAACTGAGAAGGACTTAAAAATCGAGCAAAACAAGTGTTTATAGAGGTAGAGGTGTATATATTGGGATCTAGGGCTAAAAATATGATTTAACCAAAAAAATCTCGAAAATTCCTTTTTTTGGGTCTGTCTCGATCGACATGGGGCTTGCGTCGGTCGACGCGGATTCCCTTGCATCGGTCGATGTGGACTTCATATCAGTCGAGAGAGATGTTTTTCCCCCTTTCGATCCTTCTGCGCAGTCTCACAATTTTGGCCATAACTTCCACTCCCGAACTCCAATTGACCCAATTCCAGTTGCATTGGAAAGATAACTCAAAGATATTTAAAATGTCATGCTCCATCAGCTCAGATTCCATTTCTGGAAGGAGTAGGGACTGTTTCTTTGAACATCTGCTGCTTTCGGTACAGTTTTCCATTGAATTCGGCCTAAAACCTGCAAAAACACACTATGGCAAGCATAATACCCCATAAAATTGACTCATGCTCAAACTATGTAAATAAAATCAATAAATCTAAATAAAATACTTGAGAAAAATAAGATAAGTGAGTTAAAATCCGAGCTTATCACCCTCTAAGTTTTTTGAGTGAGCTGAGGGTTCTGATTGTGGGTTATGGACCTTTTCACCCAGTTCCTCTTGTGTCCTGCGTACTAAAGTAGCTTCATAAAAAATAACATTGCCTTTTATTTCCACAAGCCCAGTGGTCTTGTTAAATACTCTATTTCCCTTGTGAGATGGGTGCCCATATCCTAGGAAAACACCCTCATCAGCTTTGGGAGAGAAAGTATTTAACTTTTACTTCCTGTTATTGTAAATATAACATGGTGATCCAAAACACCCTCATCAGCTAAAGAAGGCTTACAACTGTGATACGCTTCATATGGGGTTTTGTGAAGACGACTATTGAGACCGCTTCTATTTTGTGTGTAGCAAGATGTAATTACAGGCTCTCCCCAAAAATGTTCACCGAGATTGGTCTCTGCCAGCATGGTTCGTACTACTTCCTTAAGCGTTCGATTCCTCCTTTCTGCTAACCCATTCTGTTGAGGGGTTCTCGGAGATGATTGTTCATGTCCTATCCTGGCTTTGGCGCAGAAATGCATGAGAGGACCATTGTAGAACTTAGTCCCATTTTCGGACCTTATTCTCTTCACTGTGACTCCCTTGTCATTTTAAACAAGCATGACAAGTTCAGGAAGCACCAACTTCACCTCATCCTTAGTCTTGAATAGTTTAGCCCAAGTGTACCTCGAGTAGTCATCTATGACTACTAGTGTGTATTTGTTGCCTCTAATGTGGGTGGAGTCACTGGTCCGAATAGATCCATATGCAGCAGCTCTAATATTCTTTTTGTGCTCGTACTGACGAGTTTGCTCTTAAATGAAGCTCTCCGAGTTGGCATGCTCTGCATTTGCCTTCCTTCTTGAAAGTGCCTTTGGTAGTCCTGTTACCAGCTCGTGCTTCACCAAATGATTGATTTTTTTGAAATTTAAATGGTTCAACCTATTGTGCCATAGCCAGTATACTTCATTGGAGCTGGTTGAGACAAAGCATGAACTAGTTTGTCCACTATTCCAATCTACCACATTTAGACCACCTTTCCTTATGCCTCTTAGCTTGATTTCATTCGAAGCTTTGTCTGTGATTTGACACTCGAGTCGGCAAAGGAAAAAACATAAACATTTTCACTAAGTTGACTGACACTTAGGAGATTATGTTTTAGATTGGTGACTAGGGAGATTCCTTCTCGTTCGATGCATTCCTTCCCAATAACTCTTCCTTTAGAGTTGTCACTGAACATAATCGGTGGTCCCTTGAACATTTTGCGTTCTTGCCATGATATGGTTGTTTGGTCAAACTGGTTGATGAAAATGGTTTCCTCGCAGTGGGAACATACATATCTCCCAGTTTCTGAGGCTTAGTTGGCTTCCTCTTAGTTTGTGACTTTCCCAGTTTAGGAGCATACTGTTTTTCCAATTTCTCCTTATATACCAGTTTCCTAGTCACTTTTTGATTCGCGATTTTAGGCTTGTTGGCTAACCAACATTTAGCTTTACCAGTTTGAACTGGCGCATTATGAGCTCCCATTTGCCTTTCAACCTAATACGATCACTGGGGTTTTCTTTGACAAAAATATTTCTTTTCTCCCAGTGACAGTTGAAGAAGAAGACTTGCTTAAAATATTTTTATTAAAACCTAGACCCGATTTATCATTAGGGTCTCTTTGGTGGCAAAGTACTTATTTTAAGACTCTTGAGCTTTTAATAAAAGAGAATTTGCACGGCTCTGGCTCAAGGTTTTCCAAGGTTTTGCACTTCAGTTTAAGATTGTCAAAATTTTTAAGAATAGTGGAGTGTTTGATTTTAAGTTTTGCTAGTTCCTTGCTAGCTGATCTAGATTTTGCAATCTCCTCGGTTAAAACTGAAACTTGAAATTTCAGGAAGGAGTTTCACCGACTAAAATATTTTTAAGCTCATAAAATTTTGAAAATTCTATGGAAATAAGATCAAGGGAAACATTATCTAAATCGGAGCAACGATTCAGATTCCTCTAAAATGCATGCAGATAGAATATAAACTAGTAGAGTATTGGTTACCTCCTCTCCAGTCGCGGCTAAGCCCGAATTAGTTTCTGCAGTGTCATCCTATTCCCCGATGGCAGCTATGAATGCCAGCAGTGCTTCTTCCTCCAACTCTCCATCCAACGTATAGTATTCATCGTCGTTGTTTGGTATATCGGGTACCTCTGTCCTTGATAGCATCATCTTGGAAACCACATTGGATGCTCCTCGGTTGAAGATTTGTTTGAGTCTCTCCCTTTCTTCTTTGTTCACCCTCGAAAATTTGAACTTCAAGTGATCTGGGGAGTTGTACTCAAAACAGAACCTGAGGGCCCTCTTCACGAACCTTTTGTCGTGAGGCTGTGAGTTGGTTGACTTGGCCTTTGCTTTTTCCAAGAGCTTGGCCAGTCTCTTCATTTGTTCTTCAAGCTCTTCGATGGAGCTCTCTCCTTCATTCTTGTAGGAGGTAGAGGTTGAGGGTATCTTTTTTATCAAGTTGGATTGACCGGCTTGTCAGTCGGTCTAAGAAATTCTCTTTGATCTCCATCTAATATCCTTCTTAACAAAGTATGCTGCATCTTCAGCATTCTGGCTTGGTGAACTGGCAACTCGAACCACTTCAATTTTGTTCACCATCTAAAGCTGGGCAAACAGGTCCTTCATTGAAATTTGGGATGGATCCTCTTCTTCAGACTGGATGTTTTGATGAACCAATATTCTTTAGGCATTTTGGACAAAATCTTAGCATTGAGATCCGCGTTTGAATATACACTGTCCAATGCCCTAAGTTCACTCACTATGGTGTTGAACCGGGTCTCCACTGCTTTGATTCTTTCTCCTAGAAGCATCTGGAAGGACTTGTACTTATGCACGCACACTTGCAGCTTGTTGCGCTCTATCTACTCAAACTCTTGATACAATCCACCTAGGTAGTCCTAGACTTCCTTGGTGCTGTTGAACTGCATCACCTCCTTTTCTAGGGTGTCAGGTAAGGCTGACAAGATCAGATTTTGTGCGATAGAGTCTAGTTGGGCCCAGTTCATGTCGTCATAGGTTCACTTATTGTTAGGTTTTTGGACCATTTATGGTCCGTCATGATCTCTGATAACCGCAGAAACAGTGAGCAAATAATTTTTACACCCTAAGGTCGTCTATCCCACAGGGACTGTGCAACGTACTACCCAAAGTACTAGCTATAATTTCTAGAACATAGAAGTTTGAGGATTTTAGAAAAGGGATTTTGTTTTGAAACTTAAAGATGACAAGTGCATAAAATTAAAAGGTTTTGAAAGACAATAAATAAATACACAGATCCTAGGGCAGATATTCTCAACTTCAACATGCAAATTCATCAACTCAGCAATGGGGATAAATTAGATTTTGGTGGATTAAACTCCTTGGTTAGGCAATTAAACCCTAGATTACTGATGAGTAACTATCTCCTCTCGGTCTCAAGAACACCAAATTAGTCAATCTTGATAATCATCTAATTATTTCCTACAAATTAATTCTTCTTTTTTAGACAAAAAATAATTGCATTCAATTCCTTTTTCCTATTTTCAATTTTCACCTCTCGGTCCTTCAATTAATAACTACAAACCTAGATTCAAATTCATCTCTCGATCCTTCTCTAAATCTAGATTCGATTAATTAAGCACAAGGAATTGAACCATGCTATTGAGTTGACTTTAATTAAACATGCATCGGAAAAGAATATACAAAGCCCTAGTACCTGTTAGGGTTCCTGCCACAAAACATGACTAGAATTAAAGAAAACTTATTTTATTACCTTGGAATTGAAATAGGAACCTTGAATATCTCTAAAAACTCCAAAGCTCAATTATTCTAAGTAAAATAATGCATAAAAACCAGGTTGATTTCATGCATAATAAGTCCTATTTATAGAGGAGAGAAAAAGACAAAATGCATTGGGCTAAAATAACAAAATTGCCAAAACAGGCATAAAATTCCTTCTCGGGCCTCTGTGTCGATTGACAAGGAGCTTATCGATCGACACACATGCAGCATCTTGATCCACCCTTGTCTGTCCTCCATGTCGATCGACAGGGAGCCTGTCGATCGACATGCCTGCAATGACCTTCGTGTCGATCGATTGGGAGCCTATCGATCGACATGTCTGCACATGTCGAGCTTATTTCTTCTACCTTGCCTCCGATTGACGTCCGACCTCTGTGTTGATCGACACGCACCACGTCGATCGACACAGAGGTTCTGCTTCTGGTTTTTGGCTTCGTCTTCCAACTTGGTCGACTTCCCGTGCATCAATCGAATTGGCAACTCTGTGTAACTCGGCTCTTTCATCATTTCACCTCTTTTTAGCCCTAAATACCTGCAAAATTCACCATGAAGGGCATAACATCCTCTAAAATAGTCTCATGCACAGAAATAAGTAAAAACCTAATCTAATTATACTGAAACAATGGAGAAAAATATAGATAAATGAGTATAAAAATGAGCTTATCAATCTCCAACGCAATTGTTGACCTTGAGGAACTTGATAGGACCTCTCTCAATGACATCTACCATCTAAGGATGTATGCTTTTGAACACTATGGTAGATTTTTTCTTCCATGTTGTGAACTTCTCTGCATGATATGGTGGAAGCTTTAAATTATTCATAGAGATACCTGCTCGCTAGACAAAAAAATTGCGAGAACAACTATATTTGTTCTTTGGCGACTTAAAACAGCTAGTTTTAAAGACGAACCGCTCTGATACCACTTGTTGGTCCCGAGACTAGAGTTTAACAGATATGTGCGGTGAAAGATTAAGAACGAGTTCTTGCAAGTTAAAAAATGGTGGTTATCAACCAATTTGGTTCTCTGAAAAGCTTGTTGTCTACAAGTGTGATTATTAACAAGTTCGGTTATACTCCAACACAAGAAAGTGTTGGGTTTTAAATCCTTGCAGAATAAGATAAAATAGTAAATAATGCAAGAATTTACAGAGGTTCGGACAACTATCTTACGTCCTCTCTTTAGGAAGTAGCCCCAAATATACTAGCCTTAGGATTACAATCTGTCCTCATGATTGTTGGTCCCGAAATCAGAGAGTATAATATGCAGCGGAAGTAAGTTTAATTGCACTTGTTCTCCGAAACTGACTGAAACTCAGTTTTGGGTTACAAAATGTAAGTTTAAGCTCATAAATGATTAAGTAAGTTTCAGGGTTATCCACTTCAATACTTAGACAACTATTGAAGGTTTCAAAGTAAGTTTGAGAAACTTAAGAATGCTGAAACTTAAAGAAAACGAATAAATGACAGGATATTATTGTGGTTCGGACTTAAAATCTTACGTCCACTTTTTTGAACATAATCGAGAATTCACTAAGTATCAGGTTACAATCCTCCTTACGATTTATGGTCAGCCCGTCGGAATCCTCCATCCTCAGGTCTGCTAACGTCACTCGCCTAGGATTTCCTTGTAAGCTAGCACTTCTTCAGGTTGAAGTGAGGACGCACCTTGCAGCCTTCTTCCTGGTTGGTTGGATGTTTACTTGTTCTTCCCAGAACTAAGCTTGGTTGGCAAATGCCTGTGATAATCAAAATCTCAGAATCAGATAATGAATATAACTTTAGGAAAGTTATATTCACCTAACTGTAGCTTCAGCTTTAAGCTTTAGCCTCGTGATTTAAACAACTAGCACAAAATGATAAACTTGAGCCAGAAAACTCAAGTCTCGTGTTAATCACACAAAATATCAGAGAGCTTCGAGTAGAAAGTTTTGCAAAGTGTCTGCTTAGCTTTTCACGTGATTCTGATATGTTCTTCATTCGAGATGTTGAATTGTTTATAGGAAGCCTTGTTTGACACTTTGAATTCAATCCGTTAGACACATAATTCAATTCGTTAGAGACATTGATTGAAGCATCCAATCACCACCATTCTTTGGTAGGTTTGTCTGCTCTGCTCTGAAAAGGTTGTACTTGCCTTGTACTTTCTACCTACTCTTGTCAGACTAAGTTTCAGTCCGAGGAATCCAAGTATGGGACATCCTCGTAGTAACTTTTACTTAGCATTTACTTGTCTTGTCTGACTTTGATTTGTCTTGTGTTCCTCATTCTTATTGAGGTAAAAGCCTCCATACTGACATTCCATAGCCAGTATGGGCACTTCTTATACTGACTTTCCAAAGTCAGTATGGTAACCTCTATATTTACTTCCCAATGTCAATATAGGCCTCGGTTATACTTGGTGAAACTAAGTTTCATGCAAGAACACTCCTTCAAATATCGAGCATCTTCTTTGCTCGGTCTTCAGCACTTAAGTTCTATTATAACACGAACAATTCCTATACAAGGATTACATTATAGAACTCTAAGACCTTAGTGCTAAAGTAAGTTTTGACATATCAAAACATCAAATTATCGAGGGAACTAAAACTTAGTTCCTAATAATTTCCCCATTTTTTATATTATAGAAACTACTTACTACAGTCAAAAAGAAAAGGAAACATGATGTACTATGATGGATTTATATACTGAAAGCATTATGATTGGTATATTATATACAAGGTCAATTGGTTAATATACTGAGAATCATAAATATTGTATGTTCATCTCCTGTCTGAGTTAACAAACATGTGTCGCAAATGCAATTATCCTCTTATCTCGTCGATAGGGAGATCATACGGTGTGTAGTAGATCACGGAAGATCGTATGGATCATTTGACCTAGCGAGATATAAATAGTTATCAGAGCTGAGATAGTTCCAGGATAAACTGTCGGTGTAGGCTGCAGCATACGCGGTAATAAGCATCTTATCTTGGATGGCTTGGTATGCTGGTGTGGGGCACACATTGATAAGGACATAAGTCAAGATCGATTCTTTTATCTGACATTAAAAGAATCTAGATCTCTATGGTTTGATGAGATCCTAAGCCTATATGAAGGTACAGAAGTATACACAGATTGTGTATCACTTTGAATTGCAGTGAAAGGCTCTAGTTGAGCTGGTATATCTGTATCTTGGGTGATAGCAGTTTGTATATGACTGTCTGGTACTGGAACTAGGTAACCACATCCAGTATAGGATGGTGACATTCCCTGAGCACCTCAAAAGGTTCGTTATGCTAAAGTCCTGCAGGCTGATTAAGTTCAAGCATAAGTGAAAAGGTTTTAGTGAATTGACTCAGGAATATAAGATGTTAATTAATTAAATAGCTTGTCAGAGCTTAAATTAATTAACGAATGTCTGTAACCTTAAATGTGGGGATAAACCGAGCCCATGCAACCCGTACCTCAAACGTGGTAGCAAATGGGTAGGATTCTCTGGTGCAATGAATCAATATTAATTAATTAATTATATTCTGGGTTGAATATGAGAATTAATTAATTGATAGGCCTTATTTGTTATTTGCATTCTGGTCCCTGGTCTAGCCCATGAAAACTCAGGCCCAATAGAAGTCCAGTATTTTCCTATAAATAGGCCTCAGGTTCTCAGATCACAACACACCACAAGATCATATGTTGCACACAGCAAACCATATTTTTGGAGCTGTGGTGATCGACTAAGATTTGAAAAACGAGGAGGAAATTCTACTTCTCAACCGGGCAAGGAATCCGAAGGGAATCTTCACCAGATATTCGGATTGGAGTTGGGATACAGATCAGAATATCAGATCAGGAGGATCTTCTTTCTTCTCTCTCCTTCTTGTTTTTGAAAATTATTCATTAATTTTCATAGATTTAATTCCTTTTATCTGTTAGGAATTAATCTTTGTGCGCGGGAAAAGAGATCAAGATCAAATCTCTGTGCACTCGTTTTTCAGGTTTCTACAATCCAGGTATTCCGCATAAACCCCCTTATGCATAATCAATAGGAGCATGATAGGAATAATCATAGGCATTCAATTTATTTTTTATATTCCAATTATCGATCTTGGCAAACGGACTTCGTGATTCAGTTCACAAATCCCTTCATACTAAGCTCACAAAATACACTACTCAGTACACAAATCCTTATTCTGACCGACTCTAAATGATCTTTCCCCTGAATTTGGAGAGATATTTCTCGATTAAAATCAATAAAGTGAAAAAGTAAGTTTTCTGCTACCATTGTCTTAAACCTTCTTGTGGAAGACTCAAGATGGGGTACACTGCTCAATGGCACCTTATACTCAAGAAGCTGATTGGGCTGGTAGGCATGCTATTTCTCCCTCTCGTCCCAAGGATGTGGCCTTCACACTCCATGCATGTCCCGCTCATAGTCATACTCTTCATTCATCCGGGGACTATACACATCATCATCCTCACCAGAAGAGATCGAGATTTGGGGATCATCAGAAGATATGTCCATGGCGCCATCTCCTTGATCCCCTCGGGAGCCCTCAGCATGAGTTCACTTAAGATGAAGGTGAGTCTCAGGCCCAGCTTGGGTGGAGGTTTCCCCTTGCTCAACCTCCAACCCCTTCCCTTTGTCCTTCTCCTTCTCTTGCTCTGCCATTTTATCCCAGATGGTCGCCCGCACATTCTCCGATGACTTCTCCTGCCCTTCAACAACTTTACGGGCAATTTCCAGGACTATTTCCTCGGCATGCACCTCAATATTTTTCTGGAATTTCAGGGGCATGCTAAGTCTCCTTCTTAGCTTCCTTCTCACTACCTCCTTCCGCCGGTTGTACTGGGTTGGTCACCCGGTCAAGAAGATCTGCCTCCACTACAATATCCACCAAGGGTTGCTCAGTTTTCTCATATTGTCTTTCTGGGTGTTGGTCAGCAACCTGAGCTTCCTTGCAGAGGTCTTCAAAGATCCTCACCTCAGGAGCATGAAATAAAAAAGGTATGTTTATCTCCTAGGCGATCTCCACTGCTGGTTCTTGAAAAGTCAGCTTGTGGCGAGATGAAGACTCCTCTACCTTATCCTTTCCTTTCTGGGCGACCTCTTCCTCCCTCTTCTTTCTCTTTAGGGGCCTGACAATCTTAGTACGAGGCCCCCTAGGGATGTCGAGGGTTATTTGGTCCTCGAAGGAATGGGCTTTTGTCCAGGCTGACTAGTCTACTTCTCATTATCCTTCTTCTTCAACCTCCTTCTTTTAAGCTTAGGCTTTATCGGATCCTCCCCAAGATTAGTCAGCTGGGGGAGGTCCTCCATGGCCTTCTGCAAGCTCTCCTCCTATTGAGCTGCAGTCTCCGCTGGCCTGTCTCCACCATCTTCATCATCATCCACTGTCTCACTAGGTTCTCCCACCACTGACTTGGTACGGATAAAGTCAGTTGGGATCAACACCTCTCCCTCATCCACTTCTCCAGTAGATAACTCACCTTTAGCCCGAAGCCAACGTTGGTGGCGAATTGTCCGGTCTTCTTGATTGTATTCTTCTTGCTCCCATAGTCAAGTAACTGCTAAAAAATAAATTCCACCCAATTGCCATAGACTTCGTCATCAATGGCCATAAGTACTGAATACTTCTTTCGGCTCATCTCGGAAAAGGATCCCAACTCACCTGAAGCATGCAAATCACAATGTCTGCAAGAAACATGTAGAAGGGGTTAAACTCATTCGTCGTTTGGTTTATCCTCCACCGAGTGGTAATTATATGGTTTTCCCGTGAACCGAATCACCAAAACAAATTTGAACCGGATTGATTTATGGATTTTATGCATAATTAAATACAAGATAAAACCTAGCATGCTCCTATGAATTTACTACAATACTGTGGATTGAGAATTACCGTAATTCCGTCGAGTCTGAACCGATCTTTTGTGTTTAAATTTCCAACATGAATTCAACCACGCAATCCAATTTTATCTGCGGAATAAGAAATTAGATCTCTAATTTCTTTAAATAAAAAATTGAAAACAAAATGGAAGAAAGAAATTTGTTGTTCTCCAGATTAGATCTTCAGATCTGTATCCCGGTGCTGATCAGATCTACTACTGGTGAGGACTCCGTAGATCTGTGGTTTGAGCAGGGCCAGAATTGAAATTCTCCTCCCTCTTGAAACAGGATCGGTGCCTCTCTCTCTCTCTCCTAGGTTTAGTGTGTTACAACTGTGTTACAACTTATGAGAGAGAGCTGTCTATTTATAGACCTAGGGTTGCAAACCCTAATGGGCTCCTGGGCTCAATTCAGCACGCTTTCCTTGGGCCAGACCTGGGACCTAATGCAAATAATAAAGTGGGCCTATAAATTAATTAATTCCCATTTCCACAACCCAGGACACAATTAATTAATTAATATTAATTTTTCACCACAGAATTAATACTAACCTACCCCTTTATTACCACGTTATGAGAACGGGCTGCATTAATTGAGAATCCCCATATTTAAGATTACCGGACATCCATTAACTAATCAGAGCCTCTGACAAGCTCTAACTATAATTAATTAATATCTTATTATTCCTGAGTAGTACCACTCAATCCTTATCACTCGTGCCTGAACTTAATCAGCCTGTAGGACTTTGACACGATGAATGTTATTGAGCTCCTCAGGGAATGTCCCCATCCTATTACTCGGATATGGTTACCTAAACCCAGTCTCAGGCGGTACTACACGAACTGTTGTTACCCAAGATGTGGATATACGAGCACGTTACTTAGGCTCTCCACCATGGCAAGTCAAAGCAACAGTCAACCCGTGCGAACCCCTGAACCTTCATTAGGGTTAGGACTCAATCAATATGACGAGATCTTGTATTCGCTGATGTCAGACAGACGAATACATCTCACTGCGGTCCTTCAATACGCCACCTCTGCGTACCAGCATGTCAAGTAACCAAGACAGACTACTTATTCCGACAATGCCGCAGCCAACCGGACAGGCGTATCCTCATACGCTGTCTCGGCTGTGATCAGGTTTATGTCTCACTAAGTCAAGTGATCATACTGTGTTCTGCGATCTACAACACGCCGTATGATCATCCCTATCGGTGAGACAAGAGGATACCATTGTTCATACATGTAAGATTGTTAACAGATAGGAGAAATAAACCGTTGTATACTCATTATAATAAATGCTTTCAGCATAAAAAACCCATCAATCTCCCACTTATACTCAAAGCATAACTAAGCTATTACAGAGTATACAGTCCGTCTATCTAGTCTGTTGTCTCTTTAACCACTATCAGTGGTCGGCATCCACCTCAGACCCAGCTCACGAATATTTCTTTCGTAAACTTTATGTGGCAAGCTCTTTGTAAATGGATCAGCAAGATTGTCAGCAGTGTCAATCTTCTTAATCAGCACATCGCCCCTCGATACGATTTCTCGTATGATATGGTACTTTCTCTCTATGTGTTTGCTTGCCTTGTGAGACCGCGGTTCCTTTGAGTTTGCCACTGCACCAGAGTTATCACAATAAATTGTGATGATCCTAGGAAAACTCGGGATCACGCCCAACTCTAAAAGGTAGTTCTGGAGCCACACCCCCTCTTTTGAGGCGTCGGAGGCGGCGACATATTCCGCCTCCATGGTGGAGTCAGCAATGCATTTCTGCTTTGAGCTCCTACAAGATATAGCTCCACCTCCTAGGGTAAACACATATCCTGAGATCGATTTCTTCTCATCCTGGTCCCCTCTGAAATCCGAGTCTGTATAACCCACAGGGCACAAATCCTCACTTCGATAAACTAGGCAGAAATTCCTAGTTCTTTTCAAATACTTGAGGATGTGCTTTACAGCAGTCCAGTGCGCCTGTCCAGGGTTAGACTGATATCTCGCTACCATGCCAACGGCATAACAGATTTCTGGCCTGGTACACAGCATCGCATACATGAGGCTACCCACAACCGAAGCATATGGTACAAGACTCATCTCATCTTTCTCCCGCTGTGTCTGAGGACACTGCCCACTAGAAAGATGAACGCCATGTCTGAAAGGTAGCAAGCCTTTCTTGTCGAGTTGCAAGCTGAACCGGGCTATCACAGTATCCACATAGGATGCCTGGGATAAGCTCAATATTCTTCTCTTACGATCTCGTAAGACCTTAATACCAAAAATGTAGCCAGCTTCTCCTAGATCCTTCATTTGGAACTGTTCGGATAACCAAGCCTTGATTTCCGGCATCACTCCCTCGTTGTTTCTAAATAGGAGTATGTCATCAACGTATAGTGCAAGGAAAACCACGCTCCCACTAACACAAAGTCGATAAACACAACTTTCGTTTTCCAATTGTGCAAATCCATAAGATTTAATCACATCGTTGAAACGTAAGTTCCACGACCTTGAAGCTTGCTTAAGTCCATACAAGGACTTCCTAAGCTTCCAGACAAGATGTTCTTCGCCCTTGCTTATGTAACCGGTTGCTGCATAAAGATGTCCCTACCTTCTTCAAGGTAACCGTTTAGAAAAGCGGTTTTGACATCCATCTGCCAGATCTCGAGGTCCATATGCGCAGCTATGGCAAGGAGTATCCGGATGGATTTGAGCATGACTACGGGTGAAAAGGTTTTGTCATAGTCAATACCCTCTTTCTAACTATAACCCTTTGCCACCAGCCTGGCTTTAAAAGCCGTGATTTTTCCATCCGCCCCTTTCTTTCTCGTGTATACCCATTTGCACCCTATGGCCCTAAAGCCATCCGGCAAATCAGTTTTCTGGTATACATCCAAAGCAGTTATGGATCTATTTCAGAATCCATGGCGACACGCCATTTGGTAACATCCTTGTCCAGCACTGCCTCTTCGTAAGTCAGTGGGTCAGAGTCCTCATGTCCGTCTTCCGGACTCAAATCCGAAGACTCACCCACGAACATGTATCTTTCCAACAAAATAACTCTCCCACTACGACGAGGCATCGATGTCGTGTCAGTAGTAGGTGCAGTAACTTGTGGTCCTACACCTTGCACTGAAGAACGTGTTTGTGGTGTTGTGCCTCTCACAGGTGCACCCACATCTACACGTTCCCCTACCCTTGGAATTGCATTCTTGTTTTCAATTTCTTGAAGAACGATATCACTTCTTGACTTGTGATTATGCACATACTCGTCCTCCAAAAATCTAGCGTTGGTGCTAACAACGACTCTTGGACTCTCAGGACAGTAAAAGTAACCACCTTTCGTTTGCCTGGGATACCCTATGAACAGCATTACTTTTGACCTGCTTTCTAACTTATCAGGTTCCTTCAAAAGTACGTGTGCCGGGCAGCCCCATACTCTAAACTTGCACAAACTAGGTTTGCGACCAAGGAAGAGCTCAGAAGGCGTCTTAGGAACTGATTTAGAAGGCACCACATTAAGCATGTAAGCTGTTGTCTCCAATGCGTATCCCCAAAACGAAATTGGTAAGTTTGCACAACTCATCATTGATCTTACCATCTCTAGAAGAGTCTTATTTCTTCTTTCAGCTACACCGTTTTGTTGGGGAGTACCCGGTGCAGTCCACTGGGATGTAATCCTATTTTCTGACAAATATTGCAGGAACTCGTTACCGAGTTATTCGCCACTGCGGTCAGATCGCAGCGACTTGATAGTTTTCCCGACCTTTTTTTCTACTTCAGCCTTGAACTCTTTGAATTTCTCAAAGCATTCAGACTTGTAGCGAAGCAGGTAAACGTATTCGTACCTTGAGTAATCATCAATGAAAGTGACGAAGTACTCGTACCCTCCACGAGCCTGCGTGGACATCGGTCCACATAAGTCAGAATGGATCAATTCCAACACTTTCTCTGCTCGAGACTGACTAGCCTTGAAAGGCCTAGTTGACATCTTGCCCTCGATGCAGGATTCACAGACTTGATAAGGTACAGCCCGGACTAAGTCAATTGTACCATCATCTGCAAGTCTCTGAATCCGCTTCAAGCTGATGTGACCCAGTCTCAAGTGCCAGAGATATGTAAGATCCTCATCATAAGAAGTAAGTTTTCTCTTTCTAGGATTATCAATTACGGGTGAATTACATGCAATACTTGCGGAAGCCTTATTATTCCAGTTAATAACATAGAGAGAATTATTCAGCATCCCACAACAGATAAAACCGTTATTACCAATGATAGAAACACCACTATCAAAAATAACTGAATATCCATCAACATAAAGTTTGGAAACTGAAATAAGGTTTCGCAGAAAATCCAGCACGTACAAAACATCTCTCAAAGTTAAAACAGAATCATCAAAGTACAAGGTGAACCCTCGGTGTGAACCCCTGCAAAATGTAACAAACATGATCATAAGCTCCAGTATCCACTACCCACGAATGAGTAGAAACTGATGCTAAACATGTTTCCGTTACAAATGCAAATGATGTACCTTGTCCCTTGCTTCCGCATGCGTTCTTATTAGAAGTGAATCGTCTAATAAAGAGTTCAGGATTATATCGATCTTAGCCCGATCAGATATACATCCACCTCTACGTGTGAATCGTCTCATGGTGTTATCCATCATCATCACATGCAATGTCACCGAACTGCCATCAACTATTCTCTTACAGACTAGGTCTTTTATGAGATCACAGTTGATAGTTCGTTCCACTTCACCAAACGTGGCCACTAAGTCCATCCAGATCGCTACGAGCTACAATAACCCATGTATTTGAGCTTGAGTTCTCTAGATAGGTTATCTGAGATTAACTTGTAAGTAAAATCCTCAGATGCCACCCATCTGTCATAGACTCCTTCTCACGTCTAGAGACTTTATGGTAACGTGGGGCCAGTGGCATCATAGTAAGAACAAACATGTGTTGCTTAGTCAGAAGGATATACTCAATGCAGAATCTCCATTCATGGAAGTTTGGACCAGTTAGAGGATTGAGAGCAAGTAAGTGATCGACAGTAGACATAGACATATCTGAAACAATAAAGAATCTTAAATAAGAACATACATGTAGAACTTCGAAAACAAATGCATTGAAAACCTTTTAATAAATCAAATGCAAATGTTTTCCACTAATTGCCCAAGAGTTCCCACCGCAAGCTACACACGTAGATGTTTACGATGTCACCCTCAACCAGAACTGCGGGTTTTAAGCCCCAATCCATTTAATTTCACTACCATGTCAGGAAGCTTTTGACACTAGAAATTAATAATTAGTGAAAACCTTAGACCAAGCCATCTCTCAAGAATAGGGATGCAATTCTTGCATTATATTCTAAGATGTTTCTAAGCAATTAACCACAAATTTAACTCCGGCCAAAAGAGACAGTTTAGCATGGCACATAGCCATACCGCACAGCCCTTAGAGCTTTAGTTTATCTATAATTTAAATCAATCCTAGAATACTTGTGAAAGAGATCTACGCAAGCTACACTCGTAGACGTTTACGCAAAACCCTCCCACTATTCACATGATTTAAATTGTTTGTCTAGAAATCCCAACAACCGTACTCATGGACCTCTAGGAACTAGCAAGCTACACTCGTAGACATTTACTAGAACGAGAGATACACTTACAGCCTAGGACCGCTTTGTGGAGGTCTATTGATTTTAATTAAAAAATCTGCTTAGTATTTTTCTTTTAAAAGGTTTCTTTACGCGCACATATAATTTCTTTGTCATTATATTTCCCAAATTTTTGCATGTAATAATACAAGCCCAAAAATTCCCAAAATATAATCCAACAAGAAATTAATCACATAAGCATGCTTGGAAAGCTGTAAATAATAAAAGCGATAAATCATGTTTTTCCTATTATCTACACATGCTTAATTGCGCACATAAATAAATCACATATCATACGAGGACAATTAAGGCAAACAAAGATTACTCGTGGCCCAAAAAAAATAGAAAAATAAATTCTATCTATTACAATTTAAATTTGAATTTAATTTGGATAATTCCAAATCTTTTCAAATCTTCTAGAACCTCTAAATCTTGATCTTCCAAATCTTTTGGGATTTAGGCCTTCGTGATCTGATGATTTGCCCTAACCCTAATGCAAACCCTAGGGTTTACACAAGATTGCACAAACCACCAAAACACGAGCCACCGCCGCAGGGACAACAGCAGCCAACGACAGCCAACGCCGCAGCCGACCGCCGCCTCGTGCGCACAGCGCCGCGCACGCTCGCGCGCGCCTCGCGTACGCAAGCCCCCGGCGCCGCTGTCGTGCGCCCGCCGCCCAGCTGCCCACGACGCACGCTGTCACGCGTCGTCGCCCGTGCCGTGCGCGGCCCTGCGCCGCCGCCGCCCGCGATTGCATGCGCGCGCGGCCGCCTGTCGCCGCCGTGCGTCGCCCTTCGCCGGCTCCGTCTTCGTTCTCTGTCCTCGACCCGTCCAAATTACAGATTTTGAAAAAAAATACAAGAAACTTTTCTATTACAATTTTTCAAATCTATACTAATCACGGATTTTCTCGTGATTTTACAAAAACAATTCAGCCCTACACGGATAAACCACCGCGGGCTGAATCACACGGGTTGCCACGAGGAACAAAAACCATCCACAACAATAAATTCATACATACATGCATATTGAATTTAATTATACACAAAAGAGCCATAAATCAAGAACCTGGCTCTGATATCAATTGTAGGGTTTTCCCGTGAACCGAATCACCAAAATCAATTTGAACCGGATCGATTTATGGATTTTATGCATAATTAAATACAAGATAAAACCTAGCATGCTCATGTGAATTTAATACAATACTGTGGATTGAGAATTACCGTAATTCCGTCGAGTTTGAACCGGTCTTTTGTGTTTGAATTTCCAACTTGAATTCAACCACGCAATCCGATTTCATCTGCGAAATAAGAAATTAGATCTCTAATTTCTTAGAATAAAAAATTGAAAACAAAAGGGAAGAAAGAAATCTATTTTTCTCTAGATTAGATCTTCAGATCTGTATCCCGGTGCTGATCAGATCTACTACTGGTGAGGACTCCGTAGATCTGTGGTTTGAGCAGGGCCAGAATTGAAATTCTCCTCCCTCTTGAAACAGGATCGGCGCCTCTCTCTGTCTCTCCTAGGTTTAGTGTGTTTCAACTGTGTTACAACTTATGAGAGAGAGCTGTCTATTTATAGACCTAGGGTTGCAAACCCTAATGGGCTCCTGGGCTCAATTCAGCACACTTTCCTTGGGCCAGACCTGGGACCTAATGCAAATAATAAAGTGGGCCTATAAATTAATTAATTCCCATGTCCACAACCTATGACTAAATTAATTTATTAATATTAATTCTTTTTCGCCACAGAATTAATACTGACCTACCCATTTATTTCCACGTTATGAGAACGGGCTGCATTAATTGAGAATCCCCATATTTAAGGTTACCGGACATTCATTAATTAATCGGAGCCTCTGACAAGCTCTAACTACAATTAATTAATATCTTATTATTCCTGAGTAGTACCACTCAATCCTTATCACTCGTGCCTGAACTTAATCAGCTTGCAGGACTTTGACACGATGAATGTTATTGAGCTCCTCAGGGAATGTCCCCATCCTATTACTCGGATATGGTTACCTAAACCCAGTCTCAGGCGGTACTACACGAACTGCTGTTACCCATGATGCGGATATACGAGCACGTTACTCAGGCTCTCCACCATGGCAAGTCAAAGCAACAGTCAACTCGTGCAAACCCCTGAACCTTCATTAGGGTTTGGACTCAATCAATATGATGAGATCTTGTATTCGCTGATGTCAGACAGACGAATACATCTCACTGCGGTCCTTCAATACGCCACCTCTGTGTACCAGCATGTCAAGTAACCAAGACAGACTACTTATTCCGACAATGTCGCAGCCATCCGAACAGACGTATCCTCATACGTTGTATCGGCTGTGATCAGGTTTATGTCTCACTAGGTCAAGTGATCATATTGTCTTCTATGATCTACAACACGACGTATGATCATCCCTATCGGTGAGACAAGAGGATACCATTGTTCATACATGTAAGATTGTTAACAGATAGGAGAAATAAACTGTTGTATACTCATTATAAAAAATGCTTTCAGTATACAAAACCCATCAGTAATCTTATCCCTCTTTCAGTCAGTCCAGTGCCCTTCCATTTGCTCACGCACTCTCTGGTTGCAAGCACCCTGCAAGTATACATGAATGCAGGTGCCTCTTTTCTTGAGGTGGAACACTTGCTTGAGTAACCGTGGAGTTACTTAGATTTGGGTTTTGGCTACTTCAGTAAGGAAGGCATTTGCATACTTGTCCACAATAGCATTGGCGTAGAACTGGGCTACCATGGATGGGTGAAACCACTTCGATCGTGCCCGCAGGTGATATACAATCTTTTCTCTAGTCAGTTTTACTGCCAGGCAATTATTTGGATAGGCTTCCTCGACATTGTCTACATTCAGAATCTTCTCCTTGACCACATGTGCTGCTCTCCTCTACTCCGCAGAGAGCTTCTTGGGGGCATCCCTAAATAGCTTCAGAACTTGGTTGTAGGGACAATATTCATAAATGACTGGTTCTTCCTCTTGACTAGACATCGAAGTTTCTCCTGTTGGCTTTTGTGAAGTTTTTGTAGTTTTTCTTGGCATCTTTAAAATGTAATGATTGATAATTAATGAGAGAGGATATTTTTCAATCTGCCTTGAATGCTCGAGAGAAAATCTGGAAATATGAAGGTTTGAAGGTTGATGAAAATTGTAAACTAATAAAAGTGTAACCGTCGTTTTCCCTTTGCTATATATAAGATGGTTTGATATAGATCAAATGGCTATGGTTAAGTCAACACTTTAAGATCAATGGCTCGGGAGACGCGTAGCTTGGGTTGTTTTGATCGATATGATGTGGGGAGCGGGGTTGTCCATGTGGCACACTCGGATTGTTGTCGCCTATTACACATTTAATGCATCGTATAGGATAAGAGATTGTTTGAAATTTGAAAATCCCGCATTTATACTCATACTGAGTAAGAGTCAGTTCCTTAATGGTGAGTTAGAACACCGTTTAATTCCGCAACCATCCTTAAAAGATATGCTTAGTATGGAAACCAAAACTTGGTTTTTCTCAAGAGTCCATAGCAAGACCCAAAACTTGGTTTTCAAAAGTCAGTTTCTCAAACTTAGCGTAGACACCACTTATGTAGATTTTTCGAGAAATGGCTAAGTATAAATCCTCCATACTTAAAAATCGATCAAAACTAAAAATTGAGAGTTTAAACTCAATTTGAATCCGCTACCATCCTATTCAATCGAGGATTTCTCTGATCTTCATATCATTTGGGATGATTTGTGATACCACTTAAATCGATCAAAGTAATTTGACTTTTAAGTGAGTAAAACTAAGAGTTCGGACTTAGTTTTAGTCAGTACGCCCTCCATTTTACTTAGAATTTGAGAAAATCAAGAAAACTGAGAGCTAGGACTCAGTTTTAATCTGCAATTACTCTTCTTCAATTTATATCTCATCGAATTCTAAAAAACCAAGCTTGATGCATAACTCTTTGAATCGAGTTTGTGAAAGTGGTTTGGTGAAGATATCTGCTAATTGGTCTTCAGTACGAATGTAATCAACGGACACATTCTTCTTTTTTACATGATCTGTGATGCTTGATGTCGATATGCTTGGTTCTTGAGTGATGTACTGGGTTCTTCGTGATACAAATAGCACTGTTATTGTCATAATAGATTGGAACACACCCAGTTTTTACCTCATAATCAAGCAATTGTTGCTTGATCCATAAGACTTGAGCACAGCAAATAGCAGCAGCTACATACTCAGCTTCGGTTATTGATGTAGCAATGGAGTGCTGTTTCTTTCGAAACCAACTAATAAGCTTGTGTCCTAGGAACTGACAAGTTCCACTTGTGCTCTTCCTATCAATGTGGCATCCTCTAAATCTGTGTCTAAGTGTTGAGTGTGAGCTCGTCAGTTTTGGGATACCAAATACCTAAGGACTCCGCTCCTTTTATGTACTTCACAATCTCTCTTGTAGCCTCCATGTGCGATTTCTTAGGATTTGCCTGAAATCTCGCACATACTCTAACTGAGTAGGAAATATTCGGCCTACTTGCAGTTAGATATAGCAATGATCCAATAATGCCTCTGTAACTAGTTGGGTTCACAACTTCTCATTCTTCATCAAGATTAATCTGAGCACTAGGGCTCATTAAAATCCTCAAACGCTTGGTCTTCTCTTGGCAAAAGTTGTTGATCAAGTCCTTGATATACTTCTTTTGATTGATGAAGATTCCTCCTTCTAATTGGATGACTTGAAGACCAAGAAAATAAGTGAGCTTACTTATCATGCTCATTTGGAAGTTTCTCTGCATAAGTTGGGCAAACTTCTCGCACATCTTCAGGTTTTTGCATCCCAAAATGATATCATCGACATAAATTTATACCAATAGGATGTCTGCTCCATTCTTGATTCTGAATAAAGTAGTGTCGATCTTCCCTTTCTGGAAACCATTTTTGAGAAGAAACTGAGACAAAGTCTCATACCAAGCTCGGGATGCCAACTTCAACCCATAAAGAGCCTTTATCAACTTGTATACTTGGTTTCCTTCTTCAAAACCTGGGGGATTTTCAACATATACTTCCTCTTTGAGCTCCCCATTTAGGAATGCACTCTTCATATCCATCTGGAATATTGTGAAATTATAGTGCGCGACATAGGCTAAGAACAACCTTATGGCTTTGAGTCTGCCTACCGGAGCAAAGGTTTCATCGAAGTTGATCCTTTCACACTGAGCATACCCCTTTGCTACGAGCATCGCTTTACTTCTCACTATATTCCCGCTTTCATCTCTCTTGTTCTTGAATACCCACTTCGTGCCAATAACAGATTGATGGCTTGGTCTATCCACCATGTACCATACTTCATTCCTCTTGAACTCAGAAAGCTCCTCTTGCATGGCATTGATTCAGTTCATGGACTTCAAGGCATCTCCTATCTCCGTAGGCTCTGGATTTTGAGAGATAAAGCAAGTAAGTAGAACACTTTCTTGCCTCGTGTGGACTGGATTTGCAATATTGTAAAGCATGGCATCTTCGGGATGATGTCTCAACCATTTGGGCCTCTGGAGCAGAGTAACTTCAACAGGTTGAATGAAGTCCAGATCTTGCTGCAGTCTAATCCGGTAAGCCAAGCTCGGGCTTGATCCCTCAGTGAGAAGGGGAACAACCTCAGTCGGATCACATCTTGTCCGACATTATTTTTCTTGATGGTGTCGCAGACCTACACAAATATCCTCAGATGCGTGTATGGGTCCTCCGTGGCTCTGCCTCCGAATTGGTTCTGCTGAACCATCTGAATTAGCCCGGTTTTGAGTTTAAATTTATTGGCGTTGATGCCAATAATGAATCCCTCATTGCCAGGCAACGGCTTGTATATCCTCCCCATTGCGTTCGGATCCTCATCATCCGAATCATCTAGACGTTGTCTCACTCTCTCTCTTGCCTTCTTCGTGCAGCTTCTCTTTCCATCTCTCTTTCAGCTGCGAGCTGCTGAACTGTCACTAGCATCTGGTGCATGTCCCGAATGTGGGTCAAAGTATCCCCCACTATAAGCTGTCTATCAGTGTCCTCTAATGGGGGCATAGTCGGGTCAACTTCCTGTGGGTTTCGTTTGTCCAGAGAATCCATCTTTTTAGTTTGTTTCTTCTTTCGACAAGATGCTTCAATCTCTGGGTTGAAGGCTTTAAGTTGCTACCTAAACACAAGTAATTTCTTTGGTGTTCTTACTGTCCAAGCAAGAACACATCATTTACAACATTTCACCAAGCTGTGATTCTTATGGGCGTCTAGCCTAAAAGATTGTCAGTTTCGGGAAAACTTTAAAGTTCCCAAGTCCAGGGACAGAGGTTGCGTGGTGTGCCCACAATTCAAATCTGCGAGGCGGAGGAAGAAACGACGTGGACAAGTTAGCAAGTGGACTGCTAGACGCTGGCACTCATCTGCTTGCGATAGATCATGAGAACCCTTGTATTTTAAAACATAATGTATTTAGGACTAGAGGTCTGATGAGAGCACACAGGGCTCTTGTCCGAACCTCTATAAATCCTTTTGCATTTACTACTTTATTTACTTTCTCATAAGGATCTAAAACTCAATATTATCTAAGTGTTGTAATTTACTTGAAACCTGAACTAATTTTCAAACTCGCTAATGTTAAACCTTCAAAGTCACAAACTAGTGAGTAATCACCAGTTTGTGCATGCAAGTTTTCGTGTAAAATTTCCACTAGTGAGTACAATAACTCTGATCTCAGGACCAACAAGTGGTATCTGAGCAGGTGGTTCTTTGGTCTACGTGTTTTGTTACTCAAGTCTAATACCATCAAGTGGTATCAGAATGGTTGGTCTTTATAAACTAGCTGACTTGAGTCGTTGAGGACCGACCCATATTTCCTTACACTCTTTTTTGTCTTAGCGAGCAGGTTTATACTTCCAAGATGAAAAACACAAAGCTTCCACCATACTGGGGAAAATTTCACAATATGGAAGAAGTGGTCTACCATAGTGCTCAAAAGGATTCTCCCAAAAATGGTTGAAGTTATCAAGTGTGGACCAATCAAGATATTAAAATCTAACAACCGTCTATGCGGAGATGAAGGACCTGAGATGGTCGAGAAGTCGTATGATGAGTAGATGCAAGAGGAGAAAAGATATGTACAGTTGGATTCTATAGCTCACGAGTTTATCCTGTCAGCACTTCTAGAAGCATTGCAGAAAGAAATGATGTAGTTCAACAACGCTAGGGAAGTCTAGGACTACCTTGGTAGCCTATGTGGAGAGACAGTGTAGATGAAGCGGAATAAGCTTCAAGTTTGTGTTGGAAAGTATGAATTCTTCTAGATGTTTCCCGGATAAAACATCAAAGCTATGGAATCCAACTTCAACACAATCATGAGGGTGCTTAAGGCATTGGATATAGTATATTCAACAGCAGATCTTAATGCTAAGATTCTGTCCAAGATGCCGAAGGAGGATTGGTTTGTCAAGACAACCAGCTTAAAAGAGAAAGATCTTTCAAAGATCTCTACAAAGGAGTTGTTCGCTCAACTCCAGACCCACGAATAGGATATTCAGATGGTCAACACACATGAAGTCGCTTGTGTCGCCAGCTCACCAATGAAGCATGCCGAATACGCCGTCTATTTCATCAAGAAGGACATCAAATGGAGGTCGGAGAAGCCATTCGATACTGATAAACCTGCAGGTTAGTCAAGCTTGATGAAGGAGACACCTACAACCTCAACCTCTTACAGAACAGAAGGAGAGAGCTCTATAGAAGAGATTGAAGAAAAAATGAGGAGACTTACCAAGCTCCTGGAGAAAGCAAAGGGCAAGACTTAGACTCCTCAGCTTGAGGACAAAAGATTTGTCAAGAAGACCCCCAGATTTTGCTTTGAGTGCAACTCTCCCGACGACCTCAAATTTGAATGTCCGAGAGTGGACAATGAGGAGAGAGAAAGACTCTAGAAGATCTTCGAGCAAAGAGCATCAAGAGTAGTTACCAAGGTAATGATGTCAAGGACAAAGGTTCATGACATACCCGACAAAGATGGTGATTATTTCTCATCGGATGAAGAGTCAGGGGAAGAGGTGTTGCTCGTATTCATGGCAACAATTTGACATGGGAATGATGATGCAGTAGAATCTAAGGAAGAACTTTCCACAACTGGTAATGAGATAACCAACTTCTTACCAGTGTCTATACATTCTGCATGCATATTAGAGGATTTTGAATAGTATTGCTCCAATTCAGAAGATGCTTCCCTCGATATTCGCTCAAAGGAATTTTCAAAATTTTATGAGCTTACAAATATTTTAGCCGGTGAAAAATCATCACTGAAAGTATAAGTTTCAGTTTTGACCAATGAGATTGAAAAACTACCAGCGAGGAACTTGCAAAACTTAGAACTGTACACTCCAACCTTTTGAATGAGTTTAAATATCTTAGAAATACCTTCATCATGAACACTGTATATGCTCTATTCGAAAAAGCTCAAGATAATTAGATGAGGTACTTATGGCTCAAAGAGACCCATCAGATAACATCAATCCCAATTGTGAAGTTCCATTATAGCAGTCAAATTATCAAACTTCAAAACCATACGTCTAAGCACCTAGAGGGGCCCTTCCCCGTTAATAGGACTCTGAAACAAGGTTGGCGAGCCTACACAACTACCTTAACCAACCTGTCCTGAATTGAACCTATCTTTTCTATATGCTTTTCAGAGTAAGCTAAC